>JAUMHM010085532.1:0-11544 GCA_032362435.1 Melikaiella ostensackeni | reverse complement strand
AGAATAAAGCCAATTTTTCATTCAAAATATCGTTTTTTCATTGTCAGGCCGAAGACTTTTCAGCCCATGTAGTAAATTCAACAAGTCGAATAAATCATATTCATTAACTCTCTCAATCTGAATCAGTGGAAAATATGTCACTGATTCACAACGCAATCTCATTGACTCAAATAGCCAAATATGGGTCACAGAATGAAATAATTATAAGGGATTTTCTCTGATGAATAGAGAAATATCACTGATTAAAATTTAGCGAGAATATAAAACTCCATTCAAGATAAAAAATGGCTAATTGCTAAAAGATTTTATTGCTAAGAAAAGCGGTAGGAGCTCATTCACATTTAACATGTGTTCGTGTGTGTGCATGTGTGGGGGTGGTAGTTAGAGGGAGGTGAGAGGGAGGGAGGATCTTTTATATAAGGTTATATTGCCTTGTATGATATTGTCTTACCACGGCCTTTATCTTGTGTTATGTTGTGGTATCTCTTCCGTTATCTTGACTTTGATCTCTATCGTATCTTTTTTCTTATCTTACCTTAAGATTTGAGATGGGTAGTGAAATTACTTCAAGAGTTGCTGCTGGGGAGAGGTATAAATCATTTTCTGCTGCCATTTTAAGTTTCTGGCGAAAGAATTTGGAGGACCTCTTACCATGCTAGTATGGATATGACGGGACGAATAACAAATAAGAGAATAGTTACGAAAATTTGTGGAAGAATTATTCATGAATGTATTGCAATTATTACCATCATATCAGTATAACAACCGAATCTCGCGTCAGGGAAAAATAGGCGTTCAAATATTACCATGTTTATGCATTTTAATGCCCAAAAAAGCATGAGAAAAATTGCCCAGAAATCGACATAATTAATTATGCCATACGAGGTCTGATTCAAAAGTATCGAGACTGGCTCTGTTATAAAAAAGCTCTATTGATTATTGATACAAATTCTTAATCCCCTTTAAAGTACTCTCCTCATGCCACCTATACGCGCGTTGTCTTAGTGCAGCGCCAACAAGCCGGGTTTTTATTTCTCCGGTCTTTTGCGACGAATAGCATCGCTCAAACGCTCCAGAACTTCAATATTGAATGCCTGATACCCTGTGTGACCATTAAAGATAGCAAAAATAAAAAATACAGGAATAAAATGAACACTACCGGACGTTAGTGATAATTTCATTTCATTTTATAAGTCTACGTATTAGTTTTTCCGAGTTCGAAATAAAATTTGATTGCACACGAGCTGCTCCTTCTCTTCTGATATTTTCAGGGCGAGTGAAACGCGACGAAGGCCAGGTACACGTCTTCATTCAGCGGTTGCTAGAAGGGCACTGATTAATGCTTTCAAATAGCCCTTTCTGCTGTGAGAATAGGACACTGCAGGTGAGATTCACACGAAGTTTTGAATCCCCAACACCATTATTAGCTGAGTTATAGAACCAGTCTCGATAATTTTTAATCAGACCTCACATACTGGATGGTAACGGCGGTTCGAGACTACAAGTCGGTCAATTTTAGCGCCAAGGATTAAAAATTTGAAATTAAAATTTTTTTAAGTATGAAATTGCCGTTAAGAAAGTTTTAAATTCAAAATCTACAGGTTTTGAGGATTTCAAATATCTAAAATTTTTCTTAAAATGTTCTAAATTAGGATAAAGTAAAAGTCCCAGTAATCGAGACGCCAATTTCAATCAGTTTTATCATTAAATGTTACTTTTAACACATTTGAAACAATATTTTCAAATTAGGTTGAATTTCACAATTATTTTGACTATCATGATTACTGGGACATTTACTCAGGATGTTTGAAACTTTTTATTTAATATAGCAATAATAATGCAGAATTATGATAAATTTTACCTAATTATTCATCTTTGTAATATATGGACGAGTTTCAAATAGATTTTAGTTTCATGGACCTGAAAGTTATTCGATGTTCCTAGGCCATTTTTAGCCTTTTAAAAAGGGCTTACATCACATGTGGTGGCCTACTTTCTTGGTCTACACAGATAAAATTTTAAGAAATTACAGTTAGTACCACTTTTTTGTTTTTGCTTTTTGATTAAGATAGAAGTCAAATCTACTTTTTATGAACCTTTTCATGCACCAGAAACAGAACACAAAAAAAACTCACAAATTGAAAGTAGACTTCCGTGTACTCCATGTGAAGCTGATCAGAAACAAACGGCTCAATATGTTTCGAAGCTTATTTAGACTTCCTCATGAACGATTACTTACAGGAAAATTACAGGTATAAATAATGAAATTAATATTAAGTGTTCTTCGGTCCATTTTTTTATTCTTTGGTAAAGTTAATTTACACACAGCAAAATTTGATAGAAAGCAAAGATCAATATATCCAATTAGGAACCTTATCCCAAACTTTTTTATATCTCGAGAGATCTCTTCTTAAATTTAGAGCTTTATTACCCTTTCTCTATGTAAATAACATCTGCATGAACTTTTTCTTTTTCTATTTCTCTCATGCTAAAAAGGATCTTGACATCATCTCAATTAAAATCCTGACCATGTATGATTCTATGTTTTGAAATTTTTACTTTACATTCAAATTATTAAATCACGCATTGTTTATCTAGTTTCTCATATCGATCTCTGCCCAATTGTACAATCATACTACTTTCGAAGTAATTCTACATATATATCGTGTGCAAACCTAATTTTCCGAACACTGATATCAAAATACTTGAAATTTTTCCAAGATAGGGTAAGACTACCGTGTCAGATTTATTATAATCTTGAATATTTTTTTTGTTCTAATTGTTATTGTTACTTTTTTGTCAATAATTCTGTTGTATATACGTTTTTCAATCAAATCAATCGGGTAGTGGTTGAGAAAAAAAATCTGTTTACATAAATAAATTTTTTTCTTGAATATCTGGATGCAACAATTTAAGAGCTCTATCAATCAAATTTGTAACAACTCCTATATTGTTATTAAAGTCGAATCTAGAAACTTTAATCTACCTTCAATTTCAGTTTCAACAGTAAATTGTTACTGTGAATGTATACTAATAAATGCCTTTAGGAGGGTATGAACGTTTTGTGCATGTACACAAAGTGCAGAAACATCAACATAATTCAACACATCAACTGAATCCTCCATAACTATTTCTCCCAGAATAGGAGACAGAACTGAGCTTATCGTAGTTACAAATTTTTGTTTATAAAATGTACGACTAACTTTAAAATACACTGCATAGAAAACATATTTAATAGCCTCATGATTGTTTTTAGGAATCTTTGTATGGATTCTAATTAAATACCATCGTTTTTCTGTGGCAAATTCAACCCTTCCATATGAAATATTCGAAAATATGCTTATTACGTCAAAAGAAATCAAAAATGTGATTTAATGGTATTCTAACATTCTTAGTTAACTTTACATAGGCAGCACTATTATTTTTCTATTTCTTTAGAATTGCTACTGATTCTTTGATTATTTTATTAAGTAACTCTTCTAATTCTCTAGTAGGTGAACCTCTTGTCGAAATTACTGGTCGAAAGGGATAGTCTATTTAATGAAATTTCACCAGGCCATAGGCTGACGAGAGATTTGTATGAATTGTGTCAATATAGCACTTTTTAAAATTTCTACCCGAACGATTTTGAATCGTCAATTTCTCTAGAATTTTAAAAGTACCTTTTTGAAGCATTTTTTAGGATCATTTGGAACAAATTTGAAACTTTCTTCATCATTCAAGATTAGTAGCATTTTCTCACTATAAACATTTCTGATTATCGCGACTGTAATGCTCCCTTTATCCGCCCTTGTTACAAATAATTCTGAATGATTTTTTAGAAATATTTTTGTTTTAATGAATCTCTCGTTTAAGTCTTTCTCTAATAAAGTTTGTGGAACCCCATTATTCAAGAAATCATTAGATAAATCCTTAAATTTTGATCCAAATTCTTCTACTATGTTATCTGGTATTTTCGTAATATTTGCTAAGAATACCATATATTGCTATGCAAAGTATAGACGTACGCTTTTCCTATACATCGTTATACTTTAGATATATTTGAGCTATACGTTGACTATACTTTATTCAAATATATATGGAGTATGGGACAGTCTCATTTGCCATACTTTTATTATAGTATACGAGAGACGTTTTCTATGCGATTTCCTAGATGTTTTCCTAGATCAATCCCACCCTAACTTTTTTTACCCAGGGTTTTTTTAAAAATTTAATTCTTCTGAACGCGAATCAATTACTTCATAGCGTAATCAAACTTTCTATTTCAAAAAAATAAGCAAATAACAAATTTTTTCTTAAAATCTAAAAATCTAGTGAAATGATGTGAAACGAAAAAAAGTAAAAAGCCTCTTTAATAGGATTTTCCTCCAGAAAAAAATGTTACTCTCGTGACTTTTTTTTGCATCTGGCTTAACTTTGAAGGAAAACGTAAAATTTCTATATTCTATATTTCAAAATTTATTTTTTCAAAAAGATTCTTTGTGATGATTCTGTTTCCAATTGGAACATACCATAGTTGTAAGATATCCCAGAATCAAATACAAAAATACGTGTACGTACTGACGTGGAGGCCACAATGCGCGACAATGCCTTGGGTGACGTCAGAACGCTACGTCCCGCCGCGAACTTGGGTCACCTTTCTGGCCAGAAAGGTTGCGCACTGATAACTTATTGGCTGACAGTGTGCGCGTATACCGTACGCAAGCCAAAAACTTGCGCGCTGGTACCCTGCACAATGCACAAGTTTTTTCCAATAGGTTAGCTGCGCGAACGCCTGCGCCTCCGTTCCTGCGTTCAGGCATGCCTGGGCCTCCAGGACTCATTGTGGAAGCTCCCTTATGTTTGATTATTTTTCTCGAGAGCTAGTGGCGATACGTCTCACACGCTAAAACTTGCAGGATTACACCTTCCTGTGGAAAAAAATTAGATAAATCAAAGGGTATTTTTTTTAGACACGCGTTTTTAATATTTGTTTTTTTTTTCAAAAAATTTCAAATTTTAGTTTTTCTCTTGAGTTTTTTCTTTTGAAAGTATATTTTAATGCAAACAGTTTTTCATTTTGAAAACGAAAATAGGTCAAGTAGTATCAAAGATATGGAATCTTCGATAGAAAGTTATAGAAAACTTCAAAGTCTTCGCTAATTTGTTCAATTTTCAAAAAAAAAAAAATTGGAGAACTTACATGATTTACACAAATAACTGAATACGTTGTGTTGACAGATTGCTTAATATTTTGGAGGCAGGCTGGCAGTCAAGTTGACGGGGCATATTAAGGGGCTAACCTTGGAAGGAGAGAGGGGTGAGTTTATACATACTCTGAACGCCCAAGTCAATATGATGAGACATTTCAAAGGGGATACCTGGAGGGGGGGGGGAGTTGAGGTTGGGTTGCGATCAACTCACCTCACCCCTATTTCTAAACTTACCCCTTTCAAATGCTTTGTCATTTTGACCCAGGTGATATCTTGGAAATAGAGAGAAGGAGTTGAAGTTGGGTGCGATCAACTCACCCCTCTCCTATTTCCCTATTTTTCTTGGATGAGAGATGCCGCGTAGCTGTGACAGGCCACGAGTGTAACCAGCCGCAGATGTGGCAAGCCGAAGATGAGACTTGCCGCATATGTGGCTTACCGCGGATGTAACATGTCGTAGACGTGAATTGTCGCAGGTGAGCCATGCGGGAAAGAGACTTGCCACGTGTAGCATGATAGGCAGCCATTTGAACATCAGATTTGAAATCTTAAACTTCAATAATCCCAAGTATCAGTTTAGTGACAATTGATCAAAATTGTGCAGTTTTGTATGCTATATTCGATTTACCATCTTGGACTATGTAATTTTAAACATCTTGATCTGTGGAAAAAATGGTGTTTGCCGTTTTGTGAAAATATTGAAAATTATATCATTTTTTAATTTTCGTAGAATTCAAAAATGCTGTTAAAATTGGTAATTTGTAAGTATTTTTGTCATCAATCAGAATCTTTGACAAGAATTTCAGAAAATCTTAAAAAATGTTGTTTTTCTTCTTAAAAATACTTGTGATACGAAATGCATAATTCTTAGGAAAAATGACTTTTATCCGCCAGAAAAAAACGTCCCTGATTAAATGTGTCAAAAGATATAATAATGTTATTTTAATGACTTTGAAACTAGAGAATGGACAAAAAACACCACCTGACAACATTCAAATGTTCTTTCTTTACGGATGAAGAACCGTTTGACAAGGGCAAAGGAAATTCCTTTAATGGCGTTCAAAATTCTGGAAGGAGCAAGCACTTGTCGACTTTGACACGATTACTGTATTTTGCCTGTGATATTCTTTTTTCCTTTTTTAGAGAGGAGCGATAATTGGAAGATTATCAACCACCAGTATTATAGTAAATAGATTATGTGAAGCGTATACCTATAGTGACAGGAGATAACACAATTTAAAAATCAATTTAAAATTAAAAAATTTTCAAAATTTTAACAAAAATGCCTTCTCTATAAAAAATACCAAGTGTCAGCAAGATTGCAATGGCTAGTAAATTTTTATTTTGAGTTCTTCCTTTCTCCAGCTGATGGGTGTGATTAGAATTTTTTTTTGCATTTAGTGTCTTTATTATAGTTTTGTAATCTACACTTGTGTTCGAATTTATCTTCTCTTCGTTTCGAATTGCGTTGTAAGTCTAGGATAAACAGGGGAGTTATCGGCACTTTAAGCACAAGTTTTTAGAAAAATGAGAATATTAATTGATGTATTTCTTACCTTGTGGTGAAGGTGACTTCACATAAAAGAGCACATCTTTTCCGTTTTGAAACGATACCTCTTAATATAGTTATTCTTTTTAAATTCATGTTAAATCGATGGGTCCTAAAAGAAAATACGCAACTCACGGCGACGGATATAAAGTACGTGACTCGCGGTGATGGATAGAAACTATGCAGATTCAAAAGTATCACTTCTTCAGATGATGATTACGAATGTTTAATAAAAGTTTATAATTCAAATTTGATATATTACGAGAAGAGTAATCTTTTTGCTTTTGTAAATGATCAAATTTGAATTGTGAACTTTTATTAAACGTTCATAATCATCATCTAAAAAATAATTAAATTATTTTGGAGCTGCGTAGTTTCTATCCGTCACCGCGAGTTACGTACTTTCTATCCGTCACCGTGAATTGCGTATTTTCTTTTAAGATCCATCGAAATTCATGTAAAGATATTTTATTCAGTTTCAAAAAACGGAAACATTTTTCCAATGAATAACACCCTACGTCTAAGTAGTAAACGACCCTATATTTATTTTAAATTTAGAAGAATTGGGAGAGTTATTCCTTCAAAATAATATATAATAATATGGATGATTTTGTTTGTGTGTTCGCGTAGTGATGCTGCTGTTTTTTCATTCCTTTTTTACATTTTCATCTTCATGAGAAGGTATTGGTTTGATGTGAAAATTGACTTCCACGTATTTCGTCAAATCTCGACGTTTTCGGACTCACTGATTTAGAAAAAATGGATTTTACTTCAGTGTCTGTCGTTGCCGTTGTTGTTGTCCTTGTCATTGTCGTTATCGTTGTCTTTGAACACGATAACTTTTGAAGGAATTATTTGATTAGACTGCCCTTTGGTACACTGTTTTAAGGCCTGAAAAGAAAGGACGCGTTCGTTAACCATTTTAGACCAATGGTTCTGGTTTTATTCATTGAAAATGATTTTTAAGGAATCAAAAATTCCATCTTCAAGCAAAACCATATGACGAGGTACGACAAAAATGTTAAAAAGCAAAATTGTTCATTTCGAAAAAATTTAAAAATTTGCTCGAGACTTTTTTTATAGGCGATGCATACTTCTTATTTTGATCGTGAAAAATATTATCGAAAAAAGAATTCTAGTTGTCGCTCAAACTATGCAAGATACGAAAAAATGTTAGCAAACAAAACCAGGGATACGAACCTGAACGAAGAATTTGAGCGTTTTGGTTCCGGGGATGGTTTCGGCACGTGCTCCGAAGATGGTTCTGGAACCGGAACGTTCGAATTTTTGTTGCGGCTCAAATCCCTGGCATTAACAAAACAGAATTCACAATTGCCACATTGCAGTTGTCAATGGTTTCATTTCTAGTTTTAAAAGGTCTCTGCACAAATATGGGGGAAATAAATAGACCGAGAGCGCGACGCGAGGCAAATATATTATCAAGCGCGAAGCGTGAGATCCGACAAACACGCGCCCTACGTGCGCTCAAACTTGCGAGCCGCGCGCATATCGTGCGATGAGAATGTGCTCGCGCAGCGGGCAGACTTTTTTATTGATTTTCTATCACAAGAAACAAAATGACAGTTTATGGCAGGTTAACGTTTCGATAATAATAAATTCAAATTGGTACTTTAAATTTTCTGTCATATACCCTAATAATATATTTTAAATTCAGTTCCTAAAGTTCGACTACCTAGCCACGCTTAACCCTTCTTAATTTATTAATTGCTTGAGTCGTAAAGCTGGAAATTTAAAAATGTATGCATAGTACCAAAATTATTGAAGTCTGTTTGTCTGGAAATAAGAAATGTTCAATTTTGAAGGCTTCCACAAAAATTGTACAATTTTTAAAGCTTCATTTTGAATCTGACAAATGTTGATTGTTCTAAATTTAAAACTGTTAAGTTTTGACAACGTAGATTTGATACATCTTAATTTTTTAATTTTGAAAGCCTTGCATATTAAATTGTAATTAATCAATAGCCTAAAATTTGATATTAATCATGTATAAGCTCTTCAAATAAAGAATTGTTTAATTTCGAACACTTTCTTTTTAGAATTGGTCAACTTCAATCAAATTGGATTCATAGCAATCTTGTTTTAGCCATAATTTGCCAGATCAATGTTTCCCGTCCGTTTTAGTGCACGTAGAATATAGCTAGTATTATATGATTTAATTACTATAGAAAATAAGAAACATAATTATGTTCATATAATCATGGATATTTTTGCAAAAGATAGAGAAGGTTTCATTGAAAAGGAACACTTGCATTATTGTGTGGTTATGTTGACTTCAAGACTTTGCCTAATTCATTTTAGGTGTTAATCTCTGAAATTCTCGAGCATTCACGGATTCTTTAGTGTATTTTTAATTGTAGGGTAATTGCGGGAGAGTTCGGACAGGGGGAGAGTTCGGACACTTCTCTCCCCTCCGAATGTGCGCAGCCGATTTTTTTGCGAGTCATTTGTCGCGAGTGTTTTGGCACGAGAAAAATAGGTAAGTGCTGAAAATCAGTTATTTTTTAGATTTGACGAATAATTTAGCGTCTTATGAATGACGACCCGTAATGTTACCCAAAAGTTTTCCATGTTTTTCTAACACGGGTATATTTCGGCTGGAATATCGATGTTTTTTGCAAATATGCAATTGTGTCGAAGCACTGGGCCTATAAAGGTTATATTTCTCTATTTACATTTTTTTTCTTTGATACAGTGGCACACTGTGAAAATTTTTTTGTCCCCCGGCAAGTTGGGAGAGTTCGGACACTTGAGCGCGCTAAGAAATTAAAGAAAATTCATGTGGATTATTGATATATTTAATTACATGAAAATCAAAAATCAAAACATACATAGGAAAATCGATACATTACGAATAATTATATATTTTAAAAAATCGTGGACGGAAAGCAAAAAAAGCAAAGCGATTGTGAACACTTTTTTATCTCGCTTTCGTATATGTGTGACATTCGTTTTTTCAGTCGTATATAACCCATTTATCATGAAAATTACATATAACATCTTTCAAACTAATCAAGAAATCGTTTATTGTTATTATATAGTATAATTTTTTTATAAAATCCCGACACCATGAAAAATTTTTTTGAAAGTGTCCGAACTCTCCTTCAAAAATTTCATCGGACAATTTGTCAACTTTTTTTTCAAATGTACATAGTAATTATTAACTAATTATAAGTAATATTGTAATTTGAAGGGTTTGTTCTGAAGGGTTCAGACGAACAATTAGAATTGAAAACATTTTTTTTTCGACTGCAACAGCGATTTCAAAAAAGGTGTCCCAACTCTTCCGCAATTACCCTATTGTGAGGAGATAAGCCTCGTGTGTACTAAGTATTTATTTTATTTAGACTTCGCAGTAGTATTCTCAGTTCATTATTTATGATAAAGTCACCTTTGCAAAGGTCGCACATTGTTCACTTGTCATCGAAGCACACAAAGAAAGCACAGAAAGTGAGTGTTCAAGGTCTTTGATAACAACTAAGAGCTCTACTTGTATACATATATAGAAAATCAAAAAGAATTTCTGTTATTTTCATGCTCTGTTAGAACTCTCTGACCTGGAGGGTGAGGGAATCCATCCAGTATCGTCAGTTGATCCTTTTCCTCGAGGCACGTTTTTAAATGGGAATCTATAGAAATTAATGCACGAGGATACCTCCCCTAATATTTTCTATTGCAAATCGTCATTTCAACCTTTCCACTTAATTACAATTGGGCATTTATTGCACACGGAGATAATGTTTGGCAGAACTTTTACCATATTATACGGATTTGACGGGATGAGTAACAAATAAGGTATGACGTACCTTACGTTGGTAGGATATTTACTAAGCGAGAATAAGATATGTTAATGCAGAAGAAGGAGAAGTGTTACTTTAAAATATGGTAGTTCCAAGTGGTCAGAACGATTTCGAGACTGCTAAATAGAAAAGATAGAAATCTAAAGAATTGAGCAGATTTTTACGATACTCCCGACGGTAACGCACTCCACGAGCTCGTCTCGAGCATCGCTGAACTTGTCACGTCACTGCCCCACAATATTCCTTTTCTGACAAAGGCATGAAAAAGTCGCTTACTGACGCCTCTTCATTCCATAAAGAGGCACTTCATATGGCTAATCTTCACAACTGCCCTAAAAAGAATTTTTACTGCAATCTGGATGCGCGGTTTCAAGTGCGCATCCCCGAACTGCCATAAAAAGATTTCATACCGCAGTTTTAATGCGCAGTTCGAAGTGCGCATCTCAACTCTCGTACAGGGCTGTCACGCTGGAAAACTGCAACCTGATACCATAACCTTAGTTCGGTGACAGTATCCCCCCTTTCAAGGTCGTCTCGGCTCGCAGTTTCTCAAGTGACAAGTATGCGGTCCGATTGTACGGATCGGCGTGTAGGAGAGCCACTCGTGCTACAAACGTTTTTCAACCTGTCAAAAAGAACACCGTGCATCATCCTCCCGAAGAGTTCTTCTGACAATTTCTATGGCCTGTCAACAAATGGAAATCGTCAACGTTATGGAGTGAATATTCGCAAGGATTCTGCCAAGCATACATCCCTGATTTTTTCACATTTTTATACCCATACAGGGAAAAAATGCATATGACAGGCACTTGAACCTTTTTTTGTTCGAATTATATTTCCAGAAGGAGCAGTCAGCTCGCCTTCGGCTCTATTTTCGGCCCCGTCTACGTCTCGCCTACTACTATGCCTTGTTACGTCCTGAGTGGGCGTACAGCACGATATTTATTACATAATTATCTGAATGACTCAAAGTAAATTAATAAGA
>JAUMHM010085531.1:0-11545 GCA_032362435.1 Melikaiella ostensackeni | reverse complement strand
GAATACATAATATTAATTAACTGTATTTTGTACAAATGTAGATTTTTGTTATCATAAAGGATGGACCTTTTTTAATAATCAAGACTAATTGAGGAAAAGAGAATTTTCCGCGTGCATTTTAAAAATAAATGCGAATACGCACGCGAGTGTTCGAACTGCCCGCTTTGTGGCTACGGAACTGCTTACTTTTTGCTATGCTCTTTTTCAATATTTCTAAGAAACAACACTAGAAATAAAACAGAAAATTTTGATTTGATTATTACCTGGGGAAAATTATAAGATATTGAGAATCTTCACAACTATATTTCATCACCCATTTTCGTTAACAATTTCAAAATTTGTGTTGAATAAATTAGAGTCTCAAGGAATTCTTATTTTAAATCATCTTGAAATTCAAACCGCTTGAACTTCCAAACAAAAAATGATCTCCAGTATACCAATGTCTTCAGTTTCAAATATCAAAAAGGAAGCGGACCTTATCTACCAGAATTTAGGTAAAAATAGCCGAATTTTTTCAGTACACATAGGCACTGTTCTTTTAAATATAATCAAACTTTAATTAGTTTTCAAAATCTAAGGTTTTTTGAATAAGCTCAACAGCGTTACAAATACTTCATTATTGTCGAAGTTATTACAATATTTTTTTTAAACATTACAATATAACTATTTTGTCAATATTTTCTTTCAGAATGGAAAAATGTCACTGTGAGTTCATTTCAAGAACAATTTTCATGATTATCGCGATTTTTGAAAGAAAAAAATGTTTTGTGACATTTGAGCGAAGAGAAAAATTAAACAGATCTTGCCAGCTTTTTATTTTTTCACATGAAAAATGTTTTCATTTTTATTTTTTCTCATTTTTCGATTTTTAATGTAATTTGTTCAAAAATCGCAAAGGCAACATTTACCATTTTTTTTATGTTTTTCATACCAACTATTTTTTTCGTAATTACCTATATTTTTTGTTCATTCTGAAATTTCAATTGTCTTAGGTGCCACTCGAGAATTTATTTCGAGTTAAATAAAAAGTATTACGAACTAGCGAAAAATTGAAAATAAAAATTTGAAGGACCGTAAAGCAGGGCTAACTGGGGCTCAAAATATTTTGTAATCAGATTTCTTTTTTCTGGAAAAAAATATAAAAGATTTTTGATTGTTTTCTCGAAAATAATGTCAAATTTCATTTTAGTGGTTGCTTGCTTCAGTTTCGTGGGTAATTTTTGGAAAGAGAATTAGTTATACCATAAGATTGAAATTTTCTATATTTTGGTTAAGTCAAGCAAAGAACACTTGCTAAACTTTACTCGCAATTTTTTTTGGATATTTGCGTGACCTATCATATTGTTCGTCGTCTTACTAAAATTATCAAAAATTTTTAGCAAGTTACGATACTTTGTTTCGGCTGTAGGATGATCTTTATAAAGAGTTTCGAATTTGTAGGAAGAGCGGGATATGGTCCCAAATTGCGATCGTCCCATTTGATTAAATACTCCGATGAGCAGTTGCAAAATACTTTCCACGAAAATTTTTTCCTCATATCACCAGGATCATTTTGTAATTTCATGTCGTTATACTTGTAAGCTTGTATGTGAAGTAACACATAATTATAAGGTTATGCTTCTACTACAAACCAAAACGTGTTTTTATATTGTTTCTGAACATATTTTTGTAAATTCCTGTAAGATAACGATGCTGACTTTTAATTTATGACAATTTTCGTTCAAATATGAAAAAATTATTCATTCATTTATTTACATTTGTTTGATTAAATGAAATTCCGAAGGGGTGAAAAATATGTTTTGAATGTTATTTCATGACCATCACATTTCTTGCATAAAATATCGGCAGCTAAAGTAAATGAGTATTTATTATTATTATACGACACACTCTTTCATGATTCACACACATACACACTCGAACTGATTGACGAACCCATAAAAAGATCTATACTTTCATGCTGGTATCCAATCTGCTCATAATTCTCTGCAAATCATCGACTGATTCTGCCATAACAATCTTATCATCTGCAAACGCCAGTCCACGCACTTTCACTGTCCCGATATCAATATCTTCTTCGTCTAAGAGTGCGCTTCTTAGACATTTGTCCATGTATGTATTGAACATCCAGGAGGACATAACACAGTCTTGCCTATAACGCCTTGTTTAATATCAAACCAATCGCTCAGCTGCCCATTCACTCTTACATTCGCTTAACTACCATTATATATTGTTTTCATTGCTTTTGGAAGCCAACTATTCACTCGATACTCTTTCAGGACTTCTTGAATTTCAGTTTTATCCACCTTATCGAAAGGTTTTTTCCAGATAAACAAATGCATAGAAAACCTTTTTGTTTACTCTCAAACTTTTTTCTGTAATCTGTCTCGAACTATGGTAAGTAACTGATCCGGACACAATCTCCCTGTTATAAATCCACATAAGACTTCCCAGATTCTTTCTTTTGTTATTTCCATGATCTAACTAATAAATAGTTTGGTAAATATTTTGGCTACGGCACTTAGTAGGCTCACTGCTCTATAATTAGTACATGCACTTTCGTCATCCTTTCCCTCTTATAGTGAAACGATAATCGCCTCCGTCCAATCACTTGGAACTTGACCGTTCTCTACACACATATTTATGTGGTATATTCGTTCAGCCACACAACAAACATCCGCCACCGCTCTTAAGCATTTCTGTGATGATACCATCTACAACAACAGCCTTGCCATTCTTTAGTTCCTCAATTGCAGATACAATGTCGCGGAAATCGATTCTTCCTACCAAAAAATTAATATTTTTCTAGCTTACTGTCAATATTATTTTTAATAACACATGAGACTGACAAATACATAGAAATACCTCAAGCTTTCTTTTAGAATAATATTTGATAAAAAGGCTGCTAACAGTTGACAACTATATTGACTATTACTATATTCGAAATTCGCGTTCTGTCTTTGTACATTCCCAACATTTTTGCACAGACCTTTCAAAATTAAAGATCAAACCACTGACTACTGTAATTTGGTAATTGCGCATTCCAATTTCTTTTGTTGAAGTTCCTTCGGCTTTAACGAATACATTCTCATCACGTGTTTCGCGCTTCGCACTCGATTCAAACATTTTATTGTATCTCGTGTTGTTTCTCTATAAATTTAAGATTGTTATTTATAATGGCATTTTCACGATTAAAACAAAAAATACGCGTCTCATTGAAATATACTGAATAACAAATTTGTACAATCTTTTTTGGCTAAACAATTTTTGTGCGTTCATTTGTTTTCTTATCTTGCATAGTTCAATCGGGAAGTGGAATTTATTTTTTTTTATAAAATTTTTCACGATTAAGGGCATGTCTAACAGAAGTCACGTGACCGAACTAATGCTCGATTTTTAATCTTTATTTTTGAAACGATTTACTCTTTCTGTTAATATAATATCACTCTGAAACTTTGGAAAATGCAAAAGGAAACAGTAACTTACGTTTGTATACATCATTTGGGTGGAAATTTGAGAAAAAAAATTTCTCCAAGAAATTAAAACTGAAGCAACGTCAGAATTTTTTTTCAAACAACATATATCCACACAAAATGGGATATCCTAATCAATCCTAACCGCGAAAAATTTGGTTGCGAAATTGGAATGCTCTTCACGGTTTCTACAGCACAGCACGGTCGGTAACTCTTCAAACTTGTTTTTTTATTGAAATTTGTTTTTTAAGTTCAAATAATTGGGACCATAAAAACGTTTTGAAAATTTTAACTCGATATCTCATTTCGCGTGGATATAAGATGTTTGAAAAAAAAATTCTGACGTTGCTCCAGTTTTAATTTCTTCGAGGATTTTTTTTTCAAATTTCCACCCAAATGATGTATACAAATGTAAGTTACTGTTTCCCTTTGCATTTCCCAATGTTTCAGAGCGATATTTTATTCACAAAAACAGTAAATCGTTCCAAAAATAAAGATTGAAAATCGAGCATTAGTTTGGTCACGTGACTCCTGTTAGACATGCCCTTAAAACAAAAAATATGCTTCTAATCAGGAAATAGTCATCAGAAAATATGTAGATCTTTTTGATATGAACAATTTCGTTACCGAACATTCTTTCGAATCTCTCACAGTTTTGGTGAAAAACTGATTTCTCTATTTTTATTGACATTTTCTACGATGAAAACGAAAATTACGCATCTTATCAAAAAATTGCCAGTGAGAAATTTTTAGACCTTTTTTAGATGAATAATTTTGTTATTAAGCACTTTATTGTATCTTGCATTGTTTCTTCCAAAAATGTCACTTTTTTATCGTTGGTGTTATTTTTTACAATTAAAACGAAAATTACGCATATTGTCAAAAAATGGTCAGCACAAAATTTTTAGACCATTCTTAGGTAAATAACTTTGGTATTGAGCATTTTATTGTATCTTGTGTCGTTTTCCCAAGAATTAAATTTTTTTAATGTTATTTTTTACGACTTAAATTGAAAGTATGCGTCTTATAAAAAAATGGTCGGAAAAAATTTGTAGACCTTTTTTAGTTGGATAATTTTCTTATCAAAAATTTTATTTTATCTAGTGCAGTTTCTTCAAAAATTTAATTTTTCAATTTTTAGTGTCATTTTTCACGATTGAAACAAAAACTACGCGTTCTACCAGAAAATGGTTAATAACGAATTCTTAGATCATTTTTCAAAAAAGGCTGGTTAACGAATTCGACCTTTCTTTTTGGTTACTTGAAACGTGTGCCAAAGCACAATTCAATCCGATTGGTTTTTCAAAAGTTATCCAGTATACAGACGACAACGACAGGCAGGCGCTATCGTAAAACCTGTTTCTTCGGATTGAGGGAGCCTCGAAGCGTGGAAATTTCATGAAATCCGTGAAAGTCGAATTTCACATAAAACCAATACCTTCTCATTATGATGAGAATTCAAAAAAACTTGGGGTTTCTCTGGGTTCTTGATCCTGATCCAAAATAATTTATAATCAAATAACCCTTTTATTCCATTATTCGTTCAGTACAAATTTGTACATCCAAAGCACTCAACGTCTCAATTACACTCATTTCCCGTTACTATGCCAACCTCGCGCCTGGTCGGCACAGTAACGGGCGCTACTAAAATCTAGTTTCAACCGGATTTAAAGTGACGAGTGAGTAAACACTCAGGACCGCATATATAGTCTCTGAACCCGGCACACGTACAAAAGTGCATGTCCAGAGAGTCGCGATATAAACAACTCCTGATACGGCACTGACTGGGCGGCGCAGTAACGCGAGATGAGCGTACCCTTTTCCGGCAGAATTGTATACGTAGAGAAATTATCATCTATTTAAGCAAACATTTCGCTATTTAAGACAAACTCGGTATTATTTCAAATCGTTCTTAACGACCCATTCCATTCTTGCTAAAGGAGTTGATTTCGTCCTAGGTTCTAAGAAAGCACGCGACAAATGAATGTTTAAAAGACACGGTCGTAAGGTTTGTGGAAGAGAGTAGATTCTGTTCTCTCGTTATTTTTCACGCCGCCTCGGGCCGGCTTTCTTCTCTGCGATCCAACAAAAAAGTCTGACCGTGTTGAGAGTTTTATTTTAAGAACATCTTGGTGAAGCAAGGGTGGCTAAAACCTTCCAGTAATAAAAAAGTCGATAAAAACGTGAAAATCGTTGAAGCCCGATAGCTCTGAAAATGAAATGCTCACATTTCTTCTTCTATCTTTGTCTTTTCTTTTAATACACAAATCGAGTATTTCCTATTTTAAAAAGATTCTCACGTCTTAAAGGTGAGATTCATTAATTATTCGTCTGTGCAGCTATACACTCGTATCGCGTAACTGTCCCGGCCTCTGATCTGGTCGGCCAAGTAACGGGCGCTTTTAAAATCTAGTTTCGATTGGATTTAAAGCGGAGAGTGAGTAAACGCTTAGGACCGCATATATAGTCTCTGAATCCGGCACACGTGCAAAAGTATATGCCCAGAGAGTCGTGATGTAAACAACTTCTGATACGCCACTGACTGTCCGAGCGAAGACCTTGAGTATAGGGCGTCAAGAGACGCTCAGGGGGGGGGCAGAAGCAGTCAGGCGTGAACAACAGTGAAGCTGGTACAAAAACGGGCGGCACAGTTACGCGAGATGAGTGTATTTGAATTTCAGTAGATTTCGCTCTATAGACTTGGAAATCTTATAGGCGAGCGGATTACAACGAGAAGTCGCTTAGAAATTGACAGAGTAATCAATCGCTTTCTATTCGCTACTTTTGGTTTTAATCGAAAATATATGACGATCTTGTTGATTTTGAGTTTGCGGAATCCTTGAAAGAATAACATCATAAATGGCGATCGCAAGATACAGACTTACAAGGAGATGTCGCGAGATGCGAGACACCGGTTCGAGTGGTTCAAAGTTCAAAAAGAATATCTTTTCTTCAAAAGAAATCATTTTTATTCACAAATGTAAGTATTTAATAAACAAAATATTTACATAAGGTATTATTTTTGAAAGGTTAGAATTTATTGGAACTCAATTCCGAAGCAAAATTTATGAAAATACTACTCTGATGTATTTTTACCATTATTACAATTTTATGTACACAAATAAATATCACAGCATTCTAAATTCAATTTAAGGCAAGGGCATATCAGATTATTCGTGTATATTTCTAATCCATTATA
Source organism: Melikaiella ostensackeni (assembly GCA_032362435.1). Classification (NCBI taxonomy): domain Eukaryota; kingdom Metazoa; phylum Arthropoda; class Insecta; order Hymenoptera; family Cynipidae; genus Melikaiella; species Melikaiella ostensackeni. Next base: position 4,876 of record JAUMHM010085531.1, on the reverse strand, counting down.
TAGCTGTATTGCACTGAAAAGAGCTAAATTATTTTCTTAGAAAACGTATTTTTAATTAATTAAGCACATTACTTATAAATCCTAATACTGAAAACATGGCAATATATAAGAAAATCGCTACTAATGGTTCACTGGCAACAAGCCCTATAAAAACAATACAAATAAATATTTGTTTATCTTGAAATATTGCCTTAGTATTAAATTAGGGTTTGATCACTTTTTAAATCTTTTGCATTTTTTTGAACCTTTCAAAATTTGTTAAAATTTCTTGAAATCTTTTGGAAGCTAATAAAATCCTATGAATTTCTCTGAAACTCAATAAAATCCATTAAAATAATTTCAAATACTTTAGAAAACTTCAACATTTTTTAAAATCCGTCATAAGTGATTGAAAAATTTTGAAAGCCCGTGAAATCCAATAAATTTGGTTGAAATCGTTTGAAATGCATCATAATTTTTTAAACCTATTGAAATTACTTGAAATCCTTGAAGTCTCGTTGTGAATCTTTCAAAATATTCTGCAATCCCTAGAAATCCTCGGAATCTTTTAAAACCACTTGAAACCTTTAGAAGTTTTGTAATATCCCGTAAAATATTCTGAAACCCGTGGGAAACTTTTACAAAATCGTCAAAATCTCTCTGAATCCCTCTAAATCTTTGAAAACTAATTGAAATCCTTGAAAATCCTGTGAAATCTCTTAAAATCCTTTCATAGGCAACGAAATCTAAAAAGATTCTTAGAAATCCTTCATAAAATATGTGAAGTCCCTTCAAATGTTTTAATGTTACTTGCAATCTTTTTGGTAGTGCTGTGAAATCTCTTGAAATACTTTGAACTACTTCGAAAATCCTCAAATCTTTTAAAATACTTTGCAATTCCTGAAAATTCTTGAAAATCCAATGAAACCTCTTAAAAACTCGTGATATAACCTGAAATATTTGGAAACCCATTGAAAACGCTTTAAATCTTTTAAAATCTCTATAAAGATCTTGAAATCTTACGAAATCGATTGAAATTCTTAGATATTATGTGAGAATCTTCAAAACCTTTTACAATTTTTTATATTCTTTATAGATTTTTTTAAATCGCTTGAAATCTTTTCAAATGCCTTAAAATTCTATAACATTCTTACTAATCTCTTAAGTTCGTCTAGAATACCTTAAAATCCACGAAATTTCTCGGAATCTCTTGAAATCTGTAGAAATTACTAAAAATAATAAGAAATTCCTTAAAATATTCTAAAATATTTCAAAATACTTTGGAAACATTGACATTTCTTTAAACTTTTCTAAACTCAAAGATATCTTTTAAAATTTTGCAAAATCTTTGAAATCTGATTATCTCGTGTACACTCAAAATTCGTATGATTAACACTTCGGTATTGAAGAATTAAAGGCAATGTATAATATTTTATTTACAAATATCAAGTTTAATTCTCTTATCAAAATAGATGATTCCAGATCTGTATTTGCAAGAAGAATTAAATATTTCGCCACCATAATGATCAGAAACCTCATTGACAGTTGTAATCAAATTGGAAGTTAGCAACGGATTTCATTTCTACATTTCAAATTGAATTCGATAGTAATCGACATTTAAATGCCTCTTTCGCTTATTTAAATTAAGCATAAATGTCCTATTTTTTGAAAGATCATTTAATTGAGTATAGAATTAACGAAACATCACACCGAAAGAAGGAATTAATCCTTAAATGAGCAGTATAGTATTTTTGAGTTATTTAGGTTATTTCATAGAAATTATACTTTTCGTAGTAGGTGGAAGTAAACAAAATAAGGGAAATTTAGTAAAATAGTTTAATAAAATTTATTATTTTCCATATTTGTCATCTAAGGTAATTTCAAAAGTTAGTAAGAAGGACGAGCAATTTGAATTGCAGAAGGAGGGAAATGTAATGTACAACGCAGCCTGTGCTTTAAATCCTTCTAGACGGTTAAATTTTGAACAAAAAAAACATTTTGAAATATGTCGATTTTTCAAAAAAAAAATATTGAAGGATAATATCAGGGTCAAATGTAATTAATTTGCATACTTGATAAATGAGAATTTGTAAGTAAATGTATATTTAGCAAAAGGGATATTTAGCCAGGGAAGTGGATTTGCAATTATTTCAGAGCGTTTTTAAAGGGAGCTGCTTTTTAGCACGAAAAGCCGCTTTTCATTCTGAGCACAAACGCTTTTCACCCCTTGGGTTTTCGCCTGAGCTCCATGGATCGATTGCACAATTACTACCCGTCGTATCTTACTTAAAAGAGAACAAATATTCAATCTAAGCCTTAATCGATAAATAGTTTCGCGTGGGCACACAAGTTGTTAATACTCTCCAACTTTCTACTAAATGGTCCAGCTACTTCATCTGACGCGTTAAACTGTTTTTTGATAAAGTAATTTATCTCCAATCTCCAGGAATGAATAACAAAATCCACTGCTTAGTTTCAATTAGAGGCCATCCATAAATTACGTAACACTTTTTTGGCCACATTTTCACCCCTTCTCTCCACCATGTAACAAGTCGTAACAAAATATGACTATGTTACCAAATTTTTCCAAATATTTTCAGCCATGTTGATATTTCAAGCACAAAAGACGAATGTTTGAGAAAGTTTAATTTTCAACCCGAAAAGTTACCTTTTTAACAAAAAAGTTCATTTTGAACCAAGCAAGATAAATTTTTTACCAAAAAAGATGAATTTACAATCCTAACGGACGAATTTTCTATCTAACTAGACAAATTTTCAACTAAACAATTGAATTTTCGACCAAAAAAGATTACTTTTAACAAAATATTGAATTTTCAACAATATAATTAAGTTTGCAACCATATAGTAGAATTTTCAACTAAAATGATGGATTTTCAACAACCAGGATTGTCAACCAGAAAAGATTTTTCCGTCAAGAAAAAAAAATGTAATCAGATTGTTGAATTTATAAGCCAAAATGACGAATTGTCTACAAAACAGTTGAATTTTAGACTCACAAAGATATGTTCTCAACAAAAAAGTTCAATTTCAACCAGAAAAGATTAATTTTCAATCAATTAGTTGAATTTCTAGCCAAACAGTTGAATTTTCAACCAAATAGTTGATTTTTCAAACAAAAAGGACGAATTTTTTATAAGGCAGTTGAATTTTCTACCCGAAAAATTGCTGTTTCAACAAAAAAGTTCATTTTTAATCAAGAAAGATGAATTTTCAATGCAAAAGGAGGAATTTTTTACCTACAAAAACGAATATTCAACAAAACAATTAAATTTTCGGCTAAAATAAGATTCAACTTCAACCAAATAAATAAATTTTTCACCTAAGAGTTGAACTTCCAACAAAATAGTTGAATTTCCTAGCAAAAAAAGAGGAATTTTCAAGAGTACAGCTTAATTTTGACTGGAAAAGTTTAATTTTAAATAAAAACTTTCATTTTCAAACAAGAGGGATGAATCTTCCACCAAAAAAAGATGAGTTTCAATTCCACAAAACAGTTAAATTTTTAATCAAAAGATGATGACTTTCTAACAAAGCAGTTGGATTTTGAACAAAAAAATTATATTTTGAACAAAATAATTATATTTTAGACAAAAAAGATGATTTTTCAACCAAACAGTTGAAGTTTCAGCCACAGTTTAATTTTCAACAAAATAGTCGAATTTTCAAACAAAAAAGATTTAACTTCAACCAAGTAATTAAATTTTAAAGCAAAAAAGACGAATTTTGAAGAATACAGTTGAATTCCTAATCCGAAAAGTTGAATTTTCAACAAAAAAGTACCTTTTTAACAAAGAAAGATGAATTTTCTACCAAAAAAGCAATCCAAAAGGACGAACTTTCTATTCAAAAAGACGAGTGTTTACTAAAACAATTGAGTTTTCGACAAAAAAATATGAACTTCTAACAAGATAGTTGAATTTTCACGAAAATAATTGAATTTTCAACCAGATAGTAGAATTTTCAACCAGAAAAGATGAATTCTCGACGAAAAATGTAATAGTTGATATGTCAGTCAAAAAACATTTTAATTTTGATTCAAAACTAGTTCAATTCAACAAAAAAACAAATTTGAACAAAATAATTGCATCATCAACCAAAACAGATTAATTTTCAACCAAAAAGTTGCACTCTTAACCAAAAAAGATGAATTTTTAACAAAAAAGACGAATTTTCAACAAAATTATTGAATTTTTTAACCAGAAAAGATCTCTCAGGTAAGAAAGAAAAACAATTTCAAACGAACTGTTGAATTTTTAAGTCAAAAAGACAAATTTTCTGTAAAACAGTTAACTATTAAACCCAAACAGATGAATCTTGAACAAAAAAGTTAATTTGCAACCAAGCAAGATAAATTTTCAACCAAATAGTTGAATTTTCTACCAAATAGTTGATTTTTTCAACAAAGAAGACGGATTTTTGAGAAGACAGTTAAATTTTCTACCCGTGAAGTTGAACTTTTACCAAAAAAGTTCATTTCCAGTCAAGAAAGATCAATTTTCTACGAAAAAAGATGAACTTTCAATCCAAAAAGACGAAATTTCTATCCAAAAAGACAAATGCACAAAAAAAATTTAATTTTTGAGCAAAAAAGATGACTTTCGAACAAAATAGTTGAATTTCAAGCAAAATAATCAAATCTTCAACCAAATGGTTGAATTTTTAACAAAAAAAAACGGATTTTTAGAAGATAGTTAAATTTTCTATCCGTAAAGTTGAACTTTTACCGAGAAAGTTCATTTCCAATCAAGAAAGATGAATTTTCTGCGAAAAAAACGAACTTTCAATCCAAAAAGACGAAATTGATTATTGATATACATAAATTTCATATTATTTTCCTTTATTTAAGATATAAATAATTATCCAATATAATTTTTTT
>JAUMHM010085530.1:0-11545 GCA_032362435.1 Melikaiella ostensackeni | reverse complement strand
TGCTTACAGCAGCGCTCCTTCCTTCGATGAGTCGAGTGGATGACCGTAGACTTCCTTCTCTCCTTGTCTGGATGTGGGCGTTCCGGATGCTGACATATCGGCTTCCTGGCTGATGCTATGCGGTGTTGTCTCTTGGTGCTAGATAATTGTCTCTTCCGCCTGTTTGCGAGCCTCGTTCAATTTGTTTGAATGCTTCCTGAATATTAATTTCATTACTTTAATCTTTTTATCGGGCTTTCCATACAGAAGTCCGGAGTTCTGAGTATTTTGAATATCCATAGAAATTCTTTTTCACTTCCAGGTTCTTATTCGAAGATCGAACTTTTATGGGATATCCTCTTTTGATAATTCCGTGGAATGTGAGGATTCGAAAAGTTGATCCTGGCAGGATCGCCAAAATGTTCCGTGGTAAATAACAAGTAGGTATTTTGTGATGAGAACTGAATTGCGCACAGCAATTCAGGACGTCTCAATTGCTCGAAAGCTGGAAGAGAACTGAATATGCGCCAGGCCTGGACGCTACACTATGGCCTACGTATGCTAGTGGTACGCATTCCTCTGGATAGTAGTGGGGATGAGGGGTGAGATTCAGGCGGTCGTAACAGCCGTTCCGAAAATTTTTCATTATTCTGACGGAGCTGGGTCTGAATACAAAAACAAGTTTAATTCTTCCTACATTCTCTCACATCAATCTACTTACGGTATTGAGGCAGAGTGGCATTTTTTTGACACTTCTCATAGAAAAGGGGCTTGCGGTGGTATTGATGGATGTGTTAAAAATGCAGCGAGAATAGCGAAAGAAATAGTCAAAATAAAATAACTTCTCCCAAGCGCTTGTTTGTTCAGGCGGTCAATTATTTTAAAAACATTAATTTCGATTTTTGTACAAGTGAAGAACATCAGGCTCACGAAAACTTGTATAAATCGCAGCATCAAAATTGTAAACCTATACCTAAGACTCGTCAATTTCATGCATTCATACCAAAGGAAAAAAAACAAGTATTGTATATGATATTTTCTAGTTCAGAAGAAACGGTAATATTCAATATTTGAAATTATATAATGCTTTGTCTAAGTTTGACAAATTTTTTCACTGAATAATAAATACAAAGGTTTCCGATATTGTGACTATGATCTCTCTTATGAAAATTCATGAGTTTTTCGAGAGGGCCAGCGTAAACAGCTAGCGCGTCAAAATCCGCGAGCTCGTTGGAGGCCGCGCGTCATCAGAGAAACATTAATAATTTCCTTAATATGAAAGGTTACTGACTTTTTTTGAATATATAATCGGTGATGATTCGCGCAAAAAGAGAATTCAATTTCATTGTTGCGTGAAACCGAGAACACGGTTTTATTTGCGATTGTACGAACAATTTTTTTTAAATTAGAGAAATTAGATTTTTACAACTCTCATAATTGACTAGAAAATATGAAGTTTTTAGCTTCATTTAAAAGAATGGTTCAGTCATCTCTATCAATTCACGAGATATAAATGAATAAAAAATTGAATACAGCAATATTCAATTGGCGATTATTAGCAAAATAAGTGAAATTTTGCAAAAACATTTAGGGTGAAAAAGTACTTGGGCTTCTATCGAAAAACGTAGCTACCTTAGTAATCTTAGAGAAAGAACTTTTAGGTGGCCCGTTTCACTTATTTTGACCGAACATTGAAAATGTTCTTTAATATAGGAAATTTGTGAAATCAGCGTTTTACCCAAAATTAATAACTCCGTAATATTGAAGATGTTCTTTCATACATGAAATTTGTAAAATCAGCGTTTTACTCAAAATTAATAACTTTGTGATATTGAAAATGTACTTAATACAGGACTTTGTAAGATCAGCGTTTCACTCAAAATTAATAACTTTTTAATATTGGAAATGTTCTCTAATGAAGGACAATTTTAAAATCAGCGTGTCAATCAACGTTAATGAATTTTTAATATTGAAAATATTTTTTAATGCAAGCTATTTTTAAATTAGCGTTTCACTCAAAAATTATAACTTTCTAAAGTTGAAAATGGTCTTTCATACAGAAAATTTGTGAAATCAGCGTTTCACACAACATTAATAGCTTCCTAATGTTTAAAATGTTCGTCAATACAGAAAATTTGTAATATCAGCGTTTCATGCAAAATTAATGACTTTGTAATATCGAAAATGTTTTTTAATTCAGGGAATTTGTAAAATCAGCGTTTCACTCAAAATTAATAACTTAGTAATATTGAAAATGTTTTCTAATTTAGGGCAATTTGAAATCAGAGTGTCACTCAACGTTATGAATTAGTAATATTCAGAATATTCTTCAATACAGGAAATTTTCAAATTAGCGTTTCACTTAAAATTAATAACTTTCTTAAGTTGAAAATTTTCTTTCATACAGAAAAGTTGTGAAATCAGCGTTTGACTCAACATTAATAGCTTTGTAATGTTCAAAATGTTCTTCAATAAAGGAAACTTGTAAAACAAGCGTTTTATCCAAAATTAATAACTTTGTGATATTAAAAATGTTCTTTCATAAAGGAAGTTTGTAAAAGCAGCGTTTCGCGAAAAATTAATGAGTTCGCCATATTTAAAATGTTCTTTAATTCAAGGAATTTGTAAAATCAGCGTTTTACTCAAAATTAATAACTTAGTATTATTGAAAATGTTCTCTAATTTAGGGCAATTTTGAAATCACCGTGTCACTCAACGTTATGAATTTGTAATATTTATAATATTCTTTGATACAGGAAATTTTTTAATTAGCGTTTCACTAAAAATTAATAACTTTCTAGAGATAAAAATTTTCTTTCATACAGAAAAGTTGTAAAAGCAGCGTTTGAGTCAACATTAATAGCTTTGTAATGTTAAAAATGTTCTTCAATAAAGGAAATTTGTTAAACCAGCGTTTCACCCAAAATTAATAACTTTCTAATATTAAAAATGTTCTTTCATGAAGGGACTTTGCAAAAGCAGCATTTCGCTAAAAATTAATAACTTCGTTATATTTAAAATGTTCTTTAATACAGGAAATTTGTGAAATCAGCGTTTCACTCGAAATTAATAACCTTGTGATAATGGAAATGTTCTTTAATACAGGATATTTGTAAAATCAGTGTTTTACACAACATTAATAGCTTTCTTATGTTGAAAATGTTCTTCAATACAGGAAATTTGTAAAATCATCGTTTCACCCAAAATTAATGACTTTGTAATATCGAAAATGTTCTTTAATACAGGGAATTTGTACAATCAGTGTTTTACTTAAAATTAATAACTTTGTAATATTGAAAATGTTCTCTAATATAGGGCAATTTTGAAATCAGCGTGTCACTCAACGTTATGAATTTGTAATATTCAGAATATTCTTTAATACAGGAAATTTTTAAATTAGCGTTTCACTAAAAATTAATAACTTTCTAAAGTGGAAAATTTTCTCTGCTACAGAAAAGTTGTAAAATTAGCGTTTGACTCAACATTGATAGCTTTGTGATGTTGAAAAAGTTCTTCAATACAGAAAATTTGTAAAATCAGCGTTTCACCCAAAATTAATAACTTTGTAATATTGAAAATGTTCTTTCATGAAGGAACATTGTAAAAGCAGCGTTTCGCTAAAAATTAATAAGTTCGTCGAAATTTTAAATGTTCTTTAATTCAGGAAATTTGTAAAATCAGTGTTTAAATTAACATCAATAATCTTGTAATACTGAAAAATGTTCTTTAATACAGGAAATTAATCAAATCAGCGTTTCTCTCAAAATTAATAACTTTGTAAGATTCAAAATGCTCTTCAATTCACAAAATTGGTAAAATCAGCGTTCCACTTGACATTATTAATTTTGATGTGTTGAAAATGTTCTTTAATACAGGAAATTTGTGAAATCAGCGTTTTACTCAAAATTAATAACTTTGTAATGTTGAAAATGTTCTTCAATACAGGAAATTTGTAAAATCAGCATTTCGCCCAAAATGAATAACTTTGTAATATTGAAAATGTTCTTTCATAAAGGAACTTTGTAAAAGCAGCGTTTCGCTTAAAATTAATGAGTTCGTCATATTTAAAATGTTCTTTAATACAGGAAATTTGTAAAATGAGCGTTGAAACTAACATTAGTAACCTTGTAATGCTGAAAAATGTTCTTTAACACCGGAAATCAATGAAATCAGCGTTTCTCCCAAAATTAATAACTTTGTAAGATTCAAAATCCTCTTCAATATACAAAATTGGTGAAATCAGCGTTCCACTCAACATTATTAACTTTCTTGTGTTGAAAATGTTCTTTAATACAGGAAATTTGTGAAGTCAGCGTTTCACGCCACATTAATAGCTTCGTAATGTTGAAAATGTTCTTCAATACAGAAAATTTGTAAAATCAGCGTTTCACCCGAAATTAATAACCTTGTGATATTGAAAATGTTCTTTCATACAGGAAATTTGTGAAATCAGCGTTTCACTCAAGATTTATAAATTTGTAATATTGAAAATGTTCTCTAATCCAGGAAATTTGTAAAACCAGCGTTTCACTCACAATGAATAACTTTGTAATATTGAAAATGTTCTCTCATACAGAACAATTTTGAAATCAGCGCGTCACTCAACGTCAATGAATTTGTAATATTGAAAATGTTCTTCAATACAGGAAATTTTCAAATCAGCGTTTCACTCAAAATTAATAAATTTGTAACATTTAAAATGTTCTTTCATGCAGAAAATTCTAAAATATGCGTTTCACTCAAAATTAATAACTTTCTAACGTCGATAATGTTCTTTCATACAGAAAAAGTGTAAAATCAGCCTTTCACTCCAAATGAGATACCTTGTGATATTAAAAATGTTCTTTAATACAGTAAATTTGTAAAATCAGCGTTTCACTCAACAATAATAGTTTGTAATGTTGAAAATATTCTTCAATACAGAAAATTTATAAAATCAGCGTTCTAACCAAAAATAATAACTTTGTAATATTGAAAATGTTCGTTTATACAGAAAATTTGTAAAATCAGCGTTCTACTTAAAGCTAATAACTTTGAATGTTAAAAATGTTCTTTAATAAAGGACAGTTGTAAAATAGGCGTTTCACTCAACGTTAATACTGCTGTAATATTAAGAATGTTCTTTAATATAGGAAATTTGTGAAATCAGCGTTTTACCCAGAATTAATAACTCTGTAATATTGAAGATATTCTTTCATACATGAAATTGGTAAAATCAGCGTTTTACACAAAATTAATAACTTTATGATATTGAAAATGTACTTAATACAGGAATTTCTAAAATCAGCGTTTCACACAAAATTAATAACTTTTTAATATTGGAAATGTTCTCTAATAAAGGGCAATTTTAAAATCAGCGTGTCAATCAACGTTAATAAATTTGTAATATTGAAAATATTCTTCAATACAAGCGATTTTTAGATTAGCGTTTCACTCAAAAATAATAACTTTCTAAAGTTGAAAATGTTCTTTCATACAGAAAATTTGTAAACTCAGCGCTTCACTCGAAATTAATAACCTTGTGATATTGGAAATGTTCTTTAATACAGGATACTTGTAAAATCAGCGTTTCACGCAACATTAATAGCTTCCTAATGTTGAAAATGTTCTTCAATACAGGAAATTGGTAAAATCAGCATTTCATGCAAAATTAATGACTTTGTAATATCGAAAATGTTCTTTAATTCAGGGAATTTGTAAAATCAGCGTTTTAATCAAAATTGATAACTTGGTAATATTGAAAATGTTCTCTAATTTAGGGCAATTTTGAAATCAGCGTGTCACTCAAAGTTATGAATTTGTAATATTCATAATATTCTTTTATACAGGAAATTTTTTAATTAGCGTTTCACTAAAAATTAATAACATTCTAGAGATAAAAATTTTCTTTCATACAGAAAAGTTGTAAAATTAGCGTTTGAGTCAACATCATTAGCTTTGTAGTGTTGAAAATGTTCTTCAATAAAGGAAATTTGTAAAACCAGCGTTTCACCCAAAACTAATAACTTTGTAATATTAAAAATGCTCTTTCATGAAGGAACTTTGCAAAAGCATCATTTCGCCAAAAATTAATAACTTCGTCATATTTAAAATGTTCTTTAATACATGAAATTTGTAAAATCAGCGTTTAAATTAACCTTCATAACTTTGTAATACTGAAAAATGTACTTTAATGCAGGAAATTAATAAAATCAGCGTTTGTTTCAAAATTAATAACTTTGTAAGATTCAAAATGCTTTTCAATACACAAAATTGGGAAAATCAGCGTTCCTCTCAACATTATTAACTTTGTTGTGTTGAAAATGTTCTGTAATACAGGAAATTTGTGAAATCAGCGTTTCACTCAACATTAATAGCTATGTAATTTTGAAAATGTTCTTTAATATAGGAAATTTGCGAAACCAGCGTTTTACCCAAAATTGATAACTTTGTAATATTGAAAATGTTCTTTAATACAGGGAATTTGTTAAATCAGCGTTTAACTCAAAACGAATAACTTTGTTATATTGAAAATGTTTTCTAATACAGGACAATTTTGAAATCAGCGTGTCACTCAACGTTGATAAAATTATTATATTGAAAATGTTCTACAATACAAGAATTTTTTAAATCAGTGTTTCACTCAAAATTAAAACTTTGTAACATTAAAAATGTTCTTTAATGCAGAAAATTCTAAAATAGGCGTTTCACTCGAAATTAAGAACTTTCTAACGTTTAAAATGTTCTTTCATACATAAATATGGTAAAATCAGCGTTTCACCCAAAATTAATAACTTTGTAAGAAAAAAAATGTTCTGTAATACAGGACAATTGTAGAATAGGCGTTTCACTCGACATTAATAACTTTGTAAGGTTCAAAATGATCCTTAATGCAGGAAATTTGAAAACCAGCGTTCTACGCAAACTTATTAACTTTGTAATATTGAAAATGTTCTTTAATACAGCACATTTGTAAAAAAGGCGTTTCACTCAACGCTTATACCTTTTTGAAAATTGAAGATGTTGTGTTAAAAATGTTCTTTCATACAGGAAATTTGTAAAATCAGCGTTTCACTCAACGTTATAAAATTGGTAATATTTAAAATGTTCTTTAATACAGAAAATTTTTAAATCAGGTTTTCAGTCAAAATTAATAACTTTGTAACATTTAAAATGTTCATTCATGCAGAAAATTCTAAAATAAGCGTTTCACTTAAAATCAATAACTTTCTAACGTTGAAAATGTTCTTTTATACAGAATATGCGTGAAATGAGCGTTTTACTCGAAATTGATATGCTTGTGATATTGAAAATGTTCTTTGATACAGACAATTTTTCAAATTAGCGTTTTGCTTAACATTATTGACTTTGGAATGTTGAAAATGTTCTTCAATACAGGAAATTTGTAAAATCAGCGTTTTACCAAAAATTAATAACTCTGTGATATTGAAAATGTTCTTTCATACGGGATATTTGTAAGATCAGCGTTTTACTGAAAATTAATAACTTTGTAATATTCCAGATGTTCTTTAATACAGGAAATTCTTAAAATCAGCGGTTTACTCAAAATGAATGAATTTGTAATTTTGAAAATTTTCTTTGATACACGAAATTTGTTAATTCAGCGTTTCACTCGACATTAATCGCTTATAAGATTCAAAATATTCTTTCATACAGGAAATTTGTGAAAGAATATTGTAAAAATGTATTTGTGAAAAAATATTGAAAGTTTTCTTTAATACAGGATGATTGTAAGATCAGCCTTTCACTCAACGTTAATTCATTCGTATTATTGAAAATGTTCTTTAATACAGGAAATTTGTAAAATCAGCGTTTCACTCAACATTAATAGCTTTGTAATATTGAAAATGTTCTTCAATAAAGGAAATTTGTAAAAACAGCGTTTCACCCAAAATTAATAACTTTATAATATTAAAAATGTTCTGTAATACAGGACAATTGTAGAATAGGCGTTTCACTCGACATTAATAACTTTGTAAGGTTCAAAATGATCCTTAATGCAGGAAATTTGAAAACCAGCGTTCTACGCAAACTTATTAACTTTGTAATATTGAAAATGTTCTTTAATACAGCACATTTGTAAAAAAGGCGTTTCACTCAACGCTTATAACTTTTTTAATATTGAAGATGTTGTGTTGAAAATGTTCCTTCATACAGGAAATTTGTAAAATCAGCGTTTCACTCAACGTTATAAAATTTGTAATATTTAAAATGTTCTTTAATACATAAAATTTTTAAATCAGGTTTTCAGTCAAAATTAATAACTTTGTAACATTGAAAATAATCATTCATGCAGGATATTTGTAAGATCAGCGTTTTACTGAAAATTAATAACTTTGTAATATTCCAGATGTTCTTTAATACAGGAAAGTCTTAAAATCAGCGGTTTACGTAAAATGAATGACTTTGTAATTTTGAAAATTTTCTTTGATACAGGAAATTTGTAAAATCAGCGTTTTTACTCGACATTAATCAATTGTAAGGTTCAAAATATTCATTCATACAGGAAATTTGTGAAAGAATATTGTGAAAATGTATTTGTGAAAAAATATTGAAAGTTTTCTTTAATACAGGATGATAGTAAGATCAGCCTTTCACTCAACGTTTATTCATTCGTATTATTGAAAATGTTCTTGAATACAGGACAATTCAAAAATAGGCGTTTTATTCAACATTAATTACTTTGTTATTTTGAAAATGTTCTTCAATATAGGAAATTTGTGAAATCAGCCTTTTACCCAAAATTAATGACTTTGTAATATTGAATATGTTATTTCACACAGAAAATATGAAGTCAGGGTTTTACTCCAAATCAGTAACTTTGCAATATTGAAAATGTTCTTCAATACAGGAAATTTGTGAAATCAGCGTGTCACTCAACGTTAATAAATTTGTAATATCAAAAATGTTCTTTAATACATGAAATTTGTAAAATTAGCGTTTCACTTAACATTGGTAACCTTGTGATATTGAAAAATGGTCTTTCATACAGGAAATTTGTAAAATCAGCGTTTCAGTCAAAGCTAGTAGCTCTAAATTTTAAGAATATTCTCTAATGAAGGACAGTTGTAAAAAAGGCGTTTCACTCAACGCTAATAACTTTGTAATATTAAAAATGTTCTTTCATACAGTAAATTTATAAAATCAGCATTCACCAAGAATTAATAACTTTGTAAGATTCGGAATGTTCTTTAATACATAAAATGTGTAAAATCAACGTTCCACTCAACATTAATACCTTTTTTTTTGTGTTGAAAATGTTCTTTAAAACAGGAAATTTGTAACTTCAGCGTTTTACCCAAAATTAATAACTTCTTAATATTGAAAACGTTCTTTAATATAGGAAATTTGTAAAATCTGCGTTTCACCCAAAATTAATAACTTTGTAATATTGAAAATTTTTTTTCATACAGAAAAGTTGTAAAATCAGCGTTTCACCCAAAATTAATAACTTTGTTATATTGAAAATGTTCTTTAATATAGGAAATTCGTGAAAACAGCGTTTTACCTAAAATTAATAACTTTGTTATATTGAAAATGTTCTTTCATACAGGAAATTTGTAAAATCAGCGTTTTACTCAGAATTAATAGTTTTGTAATATTGAAAATGTTCTTCAATACAGGGAATTTGTAAAATCAGCGTGTCACTCAACGTTAATGAATTTGTAATATTCAGAATATTCTTTAATACAGAAAATTTTTAAATTAACGTTTCACTAAAAATTAATAACTTTCTAAAGTTGAAATTTTCTTTTCATCGAGAAAATGTGCGAAATCAGCGTTTCACTTGAAATTAATAATCTTGTGATATTGAAAATGTTCTCCAATACAGGAAATTTGTAAAATCAGCGTTCTACTCATAGTTAATAACTTTGTAATAATAAAAATGATCTTCAATACAGGCTAATTGTAAAATAGGCGTTTCACTCAACATTAATAACTTTGTAATATGGAAAATGTTCTTTAATATAGAAAATTTGAGAAATCAGCGTTTTACCCAATATTAATAACTTTGTAATATTGAAAATGTTCTTTCATACCGGAAATTCGTGAAATTAGCGATTTAATCAAAATAAATAAATTTGTAATATTGAAAATGTTCTTTAATCCGGGGAATTTGTAAAATCAGCGTTTAACTTAAAATGAATAAGTTTGTTATATTGAGATAGTTGGAATCAAGAATGCTGAATGAAATGGTATGGGATTCGGACAAAGTGAAAGACTGTATGACAGATTTTTTCAAGAGATTGTATGGAGGTCAAGCTATGAAGCATAACAACCTTTTCATTGAAGAGAATACGTTAGACAATCTCGTTGTAGGTAGCGGAAGGAGAATAAATATCGACGACATTATATTCGTCATTAAGAAACTAAAGAATGGTAAGGCTGCTGGTATGGACGGCATCACAGCTAAAATGCTCAAAAGCGGTGGCGGATATTTGTTTGTGTGGCTGAGAGAATTTATGCATATGTGTGCTATGCATGGTGAAGGTCGAAATGATTGGAAAAAGGCGAGTATCGTCCTAATCTAAAAGGGAAAGGTGATAAGGGTGACCGTGCTAATTATAAAGCGATTAGCCTACTGAGTACCGTGGGCAAAATATTTACCAAAATACGGATCGAGAAGGTCATGGGATTAACTACAGAAAGAATGCGGGAAGTTCAATGTGGATTTATGCCAGGGAGATCATGTGCGGAAGAGATATTTAGCTTGAGACAGATCATAGAAAAGAGTCTGAGAGTAAACAAAACAGTTTTCTGTACATTTGTTGATCTTTAAAAAGCTTTCGATGAGGTGAATAGATCTAAACTTTGGGGAGTCCTGAAAGAATATGGAGTGAATGGTTGGTTTCTCAGAGCACTAAAAGCAATATACGATGGTAGTCAAGCGAGCTTAAGAATGAAAGGACTGAATAGAGTGAATTGGTTTGATATAAAGCAGGGCGTTAGGCAAGGCTGCGTTTTGTCCTCCTGGATGTTGAATATATACATGGACAAATGTCTAAGAATGGCCCTTGTAGACGAAAAAGGTGTTGATCTCGGCACAGTGAAAGTACGTGGACTGGCGTTTGCAGATAAAAAGATTGTTACAGCTGAATCAGCCGACGATTTGTAGAGAATAATGAGCAGACTGAATACCAGCATTAAGAGTATGGATCTTAAGATTAACGCAAATGAAAGAAAAATTATCATTTCAAAAGAGGGGGCTAGAAAACAGTATGCAACATTGCCTCAAACGAAGAGAGGATAGAACAACTTGATGAGTTCGCTTATCTTGAAAGCTTATTCACTGCTGACGGAAAGATTGATGCAGAGATATCCAGACGTATAAACGAGGGTAGAAAGATTACCGGCATTATACAAGCTATGATTAGAAGCAAAAATGTAACGAATAGAGCAAAAATTGCAACATATTACTCTGCGCTTGCACTCACGTTGTTGTATGGTAGCGAGACCTGGACGTATAAAGAAAATGATTGTAGCAAATTGAACGCGGTTGGAATGCAGTTCCTGCGGAATATGTGCGGTAAAACGCTAATGGACAAAGTCAGTGATGAGTGGGTTC
>JAUMHM010085529.1:0-11546 GCA_032362435.1 Melikaiella ostensackeni | reverse complement strand
TTCCCAATACAATTTATATGGGATGTTGAAGCTTCGAGATTTCGCCACGCGAGTTAGCACCTTTTCATTTTGTCTCCACGAGTTAGCATCTTTTCATTTGGTCTTTCCGAGATGGAACCTTGTCATGTGGACACGTCGAACTCAATTCGTATGGACGTGAGTTGTTGCGAAAAAAATGTCGGTAAGGTAGGAATCTCGTAAGCATAGCATGGTCTTAAAATGGGTTTTTTGAAACTCTTGACCTATGAAGGCTAGAAAAATATTTTCTTCAGATTAACGAATAATTTGCTGCACTAAAACTTTCTTTCTAGCCTCATTAACGCAGCTTGACCCAAAAACGAAGTATTTCGAAAAAAATAAATACGAGTAATTTGCCCTGGAAAATAGGTGAAAAGTAGTGAACTTTGAGAGGCCATAACTTATGACCTATTGAGGCTAGATCATTGTTTTCTTTTAATTACTCGAAATATCGTCTACTCTAATTAGTATTCACAACATGTTTTCGTAAATTTAACAGGTTCCAAAGTACAAATACAAAATTCAGAATTAGATTTTTCAGCCTCTTCTTTGAAAAAAATCGGGTTACTTTGAAGGTCTTAACTCGGCACCTAATGGAAGTGGAAGGTTCTTTTTTTTAAACTTTCTCAGAATTATGTCTCGTTAAATTTTTTTGTTTGACATTTTGCTCTAAAATGCAGTGGGACACTCAGTAAACCATTTTAACAAAAAAAAAAGTGCTCTACCTACTTAAAACTGTAAAAAGAATACCAGATGCCTGCACTACTAGTCGAAGTCATGAATAAACCAATAAACGACATTGATTTATTTGAATGTTAAAAAAAAAGAATAAAATAAATTCTTTTATTTGAAAAGTTTTTTTCTGTCGTCCTTTTAAAAAAATTCTGCATACATTTTTTCTTTAGCAGCATTTCTGCAAGAATTCAGTTGTCCATTTTTCTGTATAAATTTTTCAGAATAACTGCATTTTTCACTTGAGACCCTTTTAGGACATGAAAAGATGTCCAATGTTTGAGAGCCTGAAAAGCGTAAGAGAAACAATTGAATTTCCTGTTTTATCATACACAACTGGTGCATTTTCCACAAGCAAGGGTGTATTCTTAAGAATACACCCTACTATAAAAATATTGACGCACAATTTGTTCTGCAAATGTAACGTGAGTCTAGACGTTTTACATATAAATCTTATATCTTTCGAGACCAGATTTCATTATACTTTCATTTCTTCCTACATTTTAGAAACTGGTGAAAAAGTAATAACTACTGCATGAAAAATTACAACTACATTTATATTTTCCCACATAGATGTAAATTGTTTTTCCCACAACAAAGAATTGATCCATATTTGGGTCAAAATTTGACACCTTGGGATTTAATGTGCCAGAATTTAGTATTCATTAAAATCTGCAAAACCATATAGGTTGAGATCTGTTTTCAAAATAATTACACCCAGTTGCATCCTGAAAAATATTTTGTACAATGAACAAAATTTTGATTGATTCAACTCTAGAATATGGTTGTTATATGGTCTACAAAATATTTGGTTGACCCAAGAAAATTTGTTGGTTAGTAAAATTTGGTTGATTGTACTATATCATTTGCTTAATTCAAGCAAATATTTTGGTTTATCCTAGTAAAAATTTTGGTTCATTCAAGCAAATATATTTTGCTTTATCCAAGCGAATATTTTAGTTAATTCAAATATGTGTTCGAGGTGGCCTGAGAAAAAATTTTGGTTGATTTAACCAAAACTTGCAGTTCATCTAACCATAAGAAACCCAACACAATTGACTTTATAGATGGCTTACCGTGGAATTGTTTAATCTCATGTGAATCATTTTGTAGTTTATTTAACTATTAAATATCACAAAATGAGACAATTCCGCGGCAAGCCATTTGCAACGTAAATTGTGCGGGATTTTTTGCTTATTTGATTTAAAAAATCGTCCTATTGACTTTCAAAAACTTAATCACGCAATCTTAGGTAATCGCACGCGGATTTAAATAATCCTGATTATTTTTCACATAATCATAAAATCACATATTTCCAGCAAGGATATTCATAAAATAAGAACTCAAATATGGGTATTTTGTACCAGACAAGGTGCGAAAGAATAAATTTACGAAAAGCGTTTCTCTCGTTGGTAGATTCAACCAAAAAATTGTGTTCAATTATTTAAATATTCTCTTAAATCAACAAAACGATTCATCCAAAAGATTTTATTGATTGAAGTGAAGGAATCTGGACAATAGAACACAAATTTCGTTCGGTTAACCAAAATGTTTTCTGAAATCAACCAAATGCGGTCAACAAAACGATTTTGTTAAATGAAGAAATTTTTTTTCTGGGTGTATTTTTTTCGTAGAACTTTGGCTTTTAAAAATTTCATGATCCTAACGAACAGCCCTATGAACATAATTAACTCAAAAGACTCCTGGAGATCTGAATAGAATGAAAATGTTCCATCAGCATTTATATTATGTCGCATAAATGAGATTTGGAAACATCCATCAGGTCATTAGCGTTTACCGAAGAAAAAAAAATATTTTTTTAAGATTATTGAGAATTATAAATAATTCTACAGCCCTTGCAAATTACTCTACAATGTTCACAAGAATTTCAGAACTTTCCCTGAAATGAAATATACAAGAAGATTGTTTAATTTTTGTTGAAGTCATCTTTGTAAGTATGCACACCCGTGATCGCCATAGTCTTACGGGGCATCAAGCCTTCGGGACTTCTCGGGCGATTTATCGATCGCTATACCTTCAGTACATTGCCTAACCTCTTACGTGTCGGGTCACTCGTGTGTAATGTTACAATAAACCGTTCCATTTGTTCTACAATAAATACGTGTTTCACTGTGTTCGCCCTCTAACGTTAATAATTTTTATCACATAAAATGATAAAAAATTGAAGATTCAGGATTTTTAAATTCTACTCAGTATTGCTGAATAGTTTCCACAAGCATTGTGTAATTTCGGCTTGATTTTAAAGGATTTATAAAAAAATAGATTTTTTCGAGATACACGCTAATAATAACCCGAACTCAAATTCAAATTGAAATGATCTTTATGAGAGTCTGACATCGCTTAAAATGAGCCGGATTTTCATTATAAATTAATTCAATTTTGTTCGATATAAAACCAGATACGATCATTTTAAACAAAGTGATTATCAGCTAAAAAAATTTCGAATCGGATTTTAGTTAAAAATTAATTTCAACCATTAAAATATGAACCAAAACCTTTTCATTATAAAGAAGGAGAATTTCAATTTTAAATAACTTGTTACAGACTGTCAATTTTCCATTTTAGTCCATTTTTCAATAGAAATAATCAAATAATGGATTCTGTATTATTATATCTAAAATGAAAAAAGGACACCTGTAAATTTCTGTATATCTTTCAATTTAATTATTTGAAGACTATTTTCTTATAGTCTGAATTAATTTTAATAAAAATTTTATAAGTTAGAGTTTTTTTCTCCTGAATAAATAATAATTCCACATACAAATGACAAAAAATTCCTCGTGACAAGTATTCCCATGATGATTATTTTTCTATTCATCCCTGCATATAATTTGCACAATTGCGTAGGCTTAAGTTCACTAAAGCACTTGACATGGGAGTGTGTTCGACTGTTTGTAAGAAGGCATATTACGTAAAATATTAGCCAACCTGAGATCTCAGGTTCAGATATGTCGATAAACAAGACGTGCGTATGTTAATAAGGTTTGAGATTCTATCCAACACAATGTTCCCTACTTTCATAAAATAATATTGACGTCATTATGGTAATTTCAGAGAAAATACTGATACAAGAAAAACTTAATCAAGATTGAAGAACGACCTAATTTAAAGGAACATGTAATGAGTCAGATCTGATACTTTAAAATCGTTGAAAGTTTACTTGCAACATTTTTCAAGACGTTCCATATTGGAAAAGAAGTTTTACTGTGAAGCATTAGAAAACGCCTGCAAATTCAATTAAAATAAAATGAATATTAAGTGTGACACTGATTACTGAGTAATGATTCCTTAATATTATTAAAATATTAACCGACATTAAACCTCGAATTCAAGTGTGTCGATAAACAAGACGTGTGTATAAAAAGAAGGTTTGAAATTCTATCTAAAACAATGTTCTCTACTTTCATGAAATAATATTGATGCAATCATGGTGATTTTAGAAAAAATACCGATACAAGAAAAAACTTTTGAGATTTTGAATAAGAAGTTATCAAAATTGAAAAACGTCATAATTTAAACGCAATTGTAATTAGACAGACTTAATATTTCAAAATCGTTGAAAGTTTACTTGCATCATCTTTCAAAACGTTCCGTATTGGAGAAGAAGTTTTACTGTGAAAATATCGATACAAGAAAAACCTTTTGAGATTTTATTAAGAAGTTATGAAAATTGAAAAACGTCCTTATTTAAAGGCAGTTGTAATAAGACTGATTTGATACTTCAAAATCGTTGAAAGTTTACTTGCGAAATTTTTCAAAACGTTCCATATCGAAAAAGAAGTTTTACTGTGAAGCATCAGAAAACGCCTGCAAATTCGATTTAAATAAAATGAATATAAAGTGTGACTCTGATTATTGATTAATGATTACTTAACATTATTAAAATATTGGCCGATCTGAGACCCCAGGCTCAGGTGTGTCGATAAACAATAAGTGTGTATAAAAAGAAGGTTTGAAATTCTATCCAACACAATGTTCGCTACTTTCATAAAACAATATTGATACAATCATGGTGATTTTAGAAAAAATATCAATACAAGAAAAACCTTTTGAGATTTTTAATAAGAAGTTATGAACATTAAAAAACGTCCTTATTTAAAGGCAGTTGTAATTAGACTGATTTGATACTTCAAAATCGTTGAAAGTTTACTTGAAATATTTTTTTAAACGTTCCATACTTGAAAAAAAAGTTTTAGTGTGAACCATCGGAAACGCCTGAAAACTTAGTTAAAATAAAATAAATATTGAGTGTGATACTGATTACTGATTAATGATTACTTAATATTATTAAAATATTAGCCGATCTGAGACTTCAGGCACGCAGGTGTGTCAATAAATAAGACGTGTGTATGTTAAGAAAGTTTGAGATTCTATCCAACACAATGTTGCCTACTTTCGTAAAACAATATTGACGTAATTATGACAATTTCAGAGAAAATATCGATACAAAAAAAAACCTATTGAGATTTTCAATAAAAACTTAAGACTGAAGAACGTCTCAATTTAAAGGCAATTGTATTTAGACAGCTTTAAGGCTTCAAAATCGTTGAAAGTTTACTTGCAACATTTTTCGATACGTTCCATTTTTAAAAAGAAGTTTTATTGTGAAGAGTTGAAAAAGGCCTGAAAATTTAGTCGAAACTAAATAAATATTAAGTGTAATACTGATTACTGATTATTGATTACCTGACATTATTAAAATATTAGCCGACCTGAGACCTCAGGCTCAGGTGCGTCGATAAACAAGACGTGTGTATGAAAAGAAGGTTTGAAATTCTATCCAACACAATGTATCCCACTTTCAAGAAGCAATATGAACATAATCACGGTAATTTCAGAGAAAATGTTGATACAAGAATAACCTTTTGAGGTTTTTTGTACAAAGTTAATGAAAATTGAAAAATATCGTCATTTGAAGGCTTTTGAAATTATACTGTTTTGATACTTCAAAATCGTGAAAGTTTACTTACAACACTTTCAAAGTTTACCGAACTTGGAAAACGTTTCGTTTTGGGGAAGTAGTTTTATTGTGGAGCATTAGGAAACGCCTGAAAATTTAGTTCAAATTTTAAAACCTTCGGGAAAAGTGTATTCATAATTGAAAGCCACAAAATAAACATTCTTTATAAATAAATTCAATTTACAATAACGGAAATTTTTAAATTCGAGAAAATTGAAAGCTTGTGAATAATAGTGAATTGGTAAACTTATTTAAGAATGTTTCAATGCCAGAAAGTTAAACACGCTCAAAATACCAGAGCTTATAATCGGTTTCATATAAGTCGGGTTATTTTTTTACTTTTGACCAATTTTTCCGGACTTCTATCCCACTGTGGAACGTTGGTTGTGGAACGTGCCGAGCGTTGGATATGAATTTTTTTCTCGTGAACCACTGGCTGTCTCACTATGAAACTTACCGAACTCGTAAAACACATCTAGACCTTCTTCGGACAGAAAGATAAAAAAATGACATATTTTCAAAAACACAATTTAATTCTTTTGGGTTTTCAAAAACAGTAAAAATATGCTTTTTTCAAAATTTCTTTTATCTAAAAGTACGCCTTATTACAAAAAATTTGAGACTTCACGAAGTTAAATCGGTTGATTAGAACCGAAGATATGTAATTTTCAAGAAAAAGGTAACAAAAATTGAAAAATCCCATATCTCCGCCATTTTTTCGAAGTTTCCAGAAATATTTGCTGGTGTTATTCTCCACTACCGAAGGAATAAATATACTAAATTACAGCGAAATCTCATTCCAACACGAATATTTTTGTGATCCCTTGACATGGACTCCACCAGGAATGTAATTTAATTTTTTTACTTCATAGTAGACGTTGATTATCTATGTGTAGTAGATATTTCTTCTACTACTTCGTTGGGATAGTATGATGTATGTACATAAAACTATAGTAAAGGGGCAAATGTTAATGAACTTCGAATTGTTTCTTTCAAAACAAAAGTTAAGAATCTTTCAACAATTTCCTAAGTTAGCGCGGATCGATAAAAATCTACGTCTACTAGTTGAGAAAGAATTCAAATTATCCAACACATGTGCAGTGGGACGTCAGTATACTAATAGTAGAAATACGTTTCTACATATATATTTCTACTAATTGTGAGTACGTAACTTAACTTCACAATTTGAATTCCAAAAAATGTAAAAGTGGAATTAAAAAAAAAGTTTTTATTAAAAAAGAATTAATAAAGAAGCATGCAGTCTAATCTTCTATATTTCAAAGCATTTAAAATTAAGAATCATTTAAATCTGAACCCTTAAAAATTAAAAGGACTCGAGATTATTCTAAGAGTTCAAATTATGAAACTTTGAAAATAATTAAACATTTCACAGTAATAAGAACATCAATTACATAAATTTATAGTCAGACTAAATAGACAATTTCGAATTTGTGAGAGGATTTGATAAGAGAATATTGTTTCGAGCCAGATGCAATTTCACTCCTTGAAATCGAAATTTATTTTAAATATAAAAACGATGAAAAAGTCTTCAAAATGCACTCGACATTTTCATGCCATTGAAATGTTTTGCAGAATCTACAAATTTTCTCCTAAAGAAATTCTCTAAAACTCCTCAACAAAGGACTCCGCACTTTTCTTATGGAAAATGGGGTTTGGTTAAATTGGCCCAATTCAATATATGTTCTGCAACATATATCCAATTGGGCCAATATAACCGAAATCCAATTCCTGTAAGAACCGTGCAGGATACTTCTTCATGTTTTCTTTTTCCAGATTGAAATTCAATAAAAAGAAAAATTGTTCAACTCTCAAGCATTTTTATAATGATGAATACTGCTGCAGATATGGACGTACAATCGTACATTGATGAGTTTTGTATACCAGGCCAAGTTAGTATCCTATATAATCCTAAAATCCTCCTCTGTTATGTTTTATACAGCCCCAGGCAGCAGACTTGTGAATTTATCCTCAAAACCTTATAATGCATTCCAGCGTGTCTCTAATGGTCCTTACAGGAAATTTACTACTAGGGACAATTATAAATTCCTCTTCAAGGTTTAAGGGTACTTTGAGAATTTAATAATTTAATCTTCACATAAAGGGTGGAAGTGCATAACAGGTCAACCCAGAAGATTTCAAAAACCGTTTCATTATTTATAAAACTTCACGTTTTAGTCGTTTGTTTCTGCAAAAGAACTTTCCTAAAAATAAAAATTTTAAATGGGGATTCATAATAATTTTCATTTTTCAAAATGAAAT
Organism: Melikaiella ostensackeni; assembly: GCA_032362435.1. Classification (NCBI taxonomy): domain Eukaryota; kingdom Metazoa; phylum Arthropoda; class Insecta; order Hymenoptera; family Cynipidae; genus Melikaiella; species Melikaiella ostensackeni. Next base: position 3,535 of record JAUMHM010085529.1, on the reverse strand, counting down.
ACTCATTATTTTGTTCTTCATTCGTCAAAAAAATTGGAGCAACATTTTTGTAGCTACTGGCCAAAGGCAATTCATTTTAAAATCAATATTTTCTCATCCGTTCCTTGATTCTATCAAATTTTTAATCACAGAACCAAAAAAATAACAGGGTTATTTAACTTCATAAAATTGAAAAAAAATCATTTTCCATAATACTACTAAAAACTAATAAAAGGATGATTTAAAAGCTCAATAAGAAAATACTCATTCATTCAATATTTGAAGCGTTAAGATTTTCAAGTATACAATTTCAAAAATTAAAATATACGAAATTAATTTGAAAATTTCAGTCCTAAAGGGAACTAATAATTAGGGCGAAGCAGGGTGTGGGGTGAAAATACTGAAATTGATTGACTCATTTGAGCAAAAAAAGCTGCAGGTTGGGATCCGGCAGAAGTATCCAAAAAATTTTGAGTCTCATTAATTCTCGGCAGCGTCTATGTGTACCGAAAAAATGTGGCTACTTGTACCAAACATTCGGTACAAATAGTCCCTTTTCCAGGTCCTGCTATTCGTATCAAAATTTCGGTACATGTAGCCACGGCCTTATTTTCTGCTCAGTTTTTTAATTTCAAATTTGAAAGAAAAAATTCATGTGGGTGATGAGCACAATAATAAATTAAAAATAAATAAAAAATTGCGCAAGATACAAATTCTTGAAAATTTCCAAAGAGACACGCTCTCTGGATTTATTTTATTATACACATTTTTTGTAAAGTTGTGCATGTCGAACTTGAAAAATTTTCTCTTTGAATCGAACAAGTACGTCATTATTTTGATTGCAAATTCTGCAATCGAAATATGAAAACGTCCATACTGCATGTTATAAATGTTTAATGCTTTCACAAGTAAAAACTTTATTGAAGTTTCAAGGATAAGGATTGGAATACAATCAAATTTAAAAACTTGAAACGAGAAAAGACTCAAAATATCAAAAGTTCCAAAAATCTTTAAATAGAAATCACATATAATCAATAATTTTTTTTATTATGATAGCTTTTGTTTATGTTACTGTTGCCATACTTCTTTATATATTTAATTATCATTGAAATCGTGTTTTTTCAGTATTTAATATTAATTTATTATTTTATCAAATTATTCTGATTTGAATGTGAATAATGCATTCAAATAAGGAAAAGAGTATGATTTTAGATCATTTTAACTTTGAAATGGATCACTCAAGATGGAAGGGCAACAGAAATTTGAAAGATTCCAATAATTTTCAAAAAAGAATAAGAAATGGTTTTATTTAGGATTCAAAAGTATGTTGCATCTTACAGATAGTTTTTCACATACTCTATTTCAATCAAATTAAACTTTTGAGAACAATTTTAAATTTTAGAATTCAAGAACAGAAAAAATAAGAATGTTTGAACATGACTTTTCATCGATTTGTGTTAAGAAAATCATCTATAAATAAACAAAAAGCTCGATATAAGTGAATATGTTCTTATTTTTGAAATATTATTTGTAAAGTGCAAGTTTTTGAGTTTTATTTTACGTCCTTTAGAAGTTTTCTATCTCTTTGAGTTTGTCCACAATAAATTTAAAAAACGGCCAAAATTCCTTCCAGAAGATCGGTGAAAAATCGGAAGTTATTTAATAAAAACACAATTTTCATAGTAAAATACTTCATTATTCGAATTATTTTCAATTAAATAAATTCAAAAGGAATCAATTAATGATAAATGAGCGATTAAAAAGTTGATATGGCATACTAGCGGCAATAAACTTGCTATATCAAAGGGCTAGTTGAGAATTGACAAAATGTGCTTGTACTTATAGATTATTGAAAAATTAGATGTTATCGAATTATTAACAGAAGTCAGGATATCCGTACAAATATTGGAATCTATATAATGAAAATAATCATTTTAATCCTGTTCAATTTTTAATATATTTTTTATTCCATTTTGTAATGATACTAAAACATTTTTAATAATTAAAAAGTTTAAATTGTTACGCTCTATTAGTGAATTGCACTATAGTGTCTTAGATTTCGCAAGGGAATAATTGATATTCCATTTTCATACACAGGAAGGTCTGTGCGAGTTTCATAGTAGATTAATCGAGCTTGCTCGGCAAAATGACGTTAATGAGAACATGTCATCAACATCAACGTACGTCGTATGAGAAGCTGTCACACAAATTAATCCCCACACCACAACAGAATAACTATAGCTTTTTTCTCAAATATAAATTACGAGTCTCCTAATTATTTAATTCACCTTATCACTCATAATTGTAAGCATTTCATATTATTAAAAAAAATTAAGGTTAATTATTTATAAAGGGCCTAGCCGGTTAAGCATACAAAATCTGCCCCCGCACGTTTAAAGTTAAAAGGCTATAGCTGGGTAAGCATGGTTGGTCTGCCTTGGCAGATATTTGGTTCATATTTGGGTGGTAAGTTTCTATAATTATGAGACTAATTTATCCCAAGTGCCAACTTCAAACAAATTTTTTTGGCGATCAGAAAGAAATAAAAAAATTTAAGAATTTTTTGTTTAATGAAAGCTTTCTGGTACTGCCACAATTGCCATTCCATTGGAACGAGGGGTCTTCCTAATTTTAACTCATGACTCTCAAATGAGCATCATTCGAAACCATAGATACACTTTTGCATAGATTTTACTTCACATCTTGCACTTTTCGATTTTTTTTGTGTGCTATTACATACGCCATTCATGCACAAGCTACATACACCAAATGTGTACGATAAACGCAATATGCAAATTGTGTCAATCATGTCAGTTTACGAATAATATTACTCAATGCTATTCATTTAGTGAAATCATTTTCTTTAGATTGGCTTTAAGGGCAGTTGTCCCTACTATCTAGTTGGTTGAACTCATCACTTCACTCATGATTGTTCAACTTATTAATAGAATTAGATACTTCTACTTCCACTTGCACATACAGTTTTGCGAGCATTATTTATTCACGCTCCGTACCACAAAATTCTTCAGTGTATTTTGAAGAAGCCACAACCTTTGTGAAAAATTACACTTTTTGACTTCCACAGATTTTGGCCACGCATTTCAAATTATGAAGACGTTCTCAATTATTATTATAAGTTTACGCGAATCGTGAATTCATCAGTGTAAAGCGATTGGCCTTAGTTCTCCTTCACGAATCTTGGAGGTCTTGACACTCTTGCAGTTGTGGTAAACGATAAATTTGTTATTCTTACCGTTTTCGTTCATTCAAAAAATCAATCAGTAATGCGGATGACCTTTTTTATTGATTACACTCGATATAGAAGTAATATCAGTTGACGCTTCAACAGTTCACTTTCTACTCCAGTCATTCGGTCTATTAATAAAAAAAACACTGCAGCGCTTATATTTGTAGTAACGGTTACCAATGATCACAGTCGAATGTGTACTACAAAAACATAATTCTGTACTCATGTACTTCTTGAATTCATTTAATCTTGATCTGATTACTGATCTTAGTAGTTACGTGTCGGAAAAATTTTTCAATCGCTACTCCA
>JAUMHM010085528.1:0-11547 GCA_032362435.1 Melikaiella ostensackeni | reverse complement strand
ATTGAACATTTTGGAAAAATAGTCCGAAGCACAATTAATACCAAAAGGCAAACGTGTGAATTTAAAACGACCAAATGGAGTTACAATTGTAGTTAGGGATTGACTTTCTTCTGTCAATTTAATCTGGTGAAATCCAGAATTAGCATCAAGGCGGGAGAAGAATTTCGCATTTTTCAACCTTGCAAGTGATATATCTACCTTTGGGATAGGATATATTGCCATTAATACATGTTTATTCAATTGAGTGAAATCTCCACAAACACGAATTTTGCCATTAGATTTAGGCGCGCAAATGATTGGACTACACCATTCTGTTGGTTGATCTACTGGAATCTTAAGTTCCTTCTTAAAATTACTCAGTCCTGAAAAAATGTTTGGAAATTCACATTAACCATCAACTTTTGAGAATTTATTTGAATTTTCTGTTAAGGAATAAGGAACAGATTGTTTGGTACTTGTTATGATAATTGTGTTAACTCTAAGAAAAAATTCATAGGTATCTATCACTTTCCGGCCCAGAAGGCAATTTTTTTAATTCTTTACAACATAAACTCTTATCAGAAACGGATTTATCATTGTAGGTCATATTTAAATCTAAATAACCTAAAAGACGCAATGGTTTGTCATCTGGACCTTGAATGGGCTTATCTGGCCTATTCAACTTTTTAAAACACTTTTCTGTTACGCAATAAGAAGGTATACGTATGACATCGGCACCTGAGTCTAGAAAAAATTCTACTTCTTCCCCGAACTATTCCACATAAAATGTAGCGTAATATTTTTCAGAGCGTTTCTTTTTTGGACCGATCGAACCTAAAAAATATGACTCACAAGATTCTGATTCGCAGTTACTATGTGATTCCTCGTCAACGCAACGAATTGTCCCTGTCCTACAAACGCGGTCCCAGTGACCTACCTTTTTGCACATTCGACAAGTTGAATTTACCGCTGGGCATCTCTTTCCTTCTTGATGCTGAGGGAGTCCGCACCTATAACATTTTCCGTTGCCAGATGTCGATCTTGAAATGTTCGCTGGTGTGCCCTTGGTCTCTTTCTTGTAGCGACGATCCTGGTCATTGTTACTCATTTGGTTGATTTGTGGTGTTTCTTCGGAATCCGAACGAATTATTTTTCCTTCTTTTGCTTGTGTCTCAGCTTGACGAGCAATAGTGACAGCTTGGTCGATTGTTAAATCCGGCAAAAGCTGCAATCGATCTGACACTTTTTGATCAGATAAACCGATCACGATGCGATCTCGAATTAAACTGTCTTTCAAATTCTCATATTCACAACTTTCAGCCAATGTATATAAAGCTGTTATAAATGTGTCCACTGACTCGCCCAGTTGTTGCATGTGAACATTAAATTTGTAGCGCTCAAAAACAACATTTTTCTTTGGAGCGAAATACTCGTCGAAACTTCTTTTAACAGTAGCGTAAACTGCACGGTCTGCTTGATCTGGAACCATTCGTAAAAGGATTTCTTCTGCCTTCTCCCCCATAGTGTAGCACAGTAGATCCACTTTCTCTGATTCCGGTCTCGTATTTAAATTTGCCACTGGCATGTATCGTTCAAATCGCACAACCCATGATTTCCATTTTTCCGGTTTGAGAAAATAAAAAGGATCAGGAGACTGTAAATTTAGAGATGGCGTCGATGTTGCCATGTCGGAAATATCCGGAGAAATTGATAAAGGTGGTGTGACTGTCCGTGAGTTTGATTCTGAACCATTCAAATCAGTTACAGTCTCATCGACATTCGCCTGAGAATTAATTGAATCACCTAAATCACTGTCAAAATTCAAGGATTCGGACATGAGTTTTTATTTTTATTTAAATTTTTCTTTGTTCCCGAAACATCACTGGATACCGGTCGCCATGTTTTCACTACTTTTATACGTACGAAATAGCACATATCACTGCTCTCTCGGGCACATTTTAACATTATTTTCCGATCCCACACCTAGCACCATGTAGTATTAGTGAGTACTTATTAGGGTTCACTCGGTGTATAAATAAACAACACGATGTACATTGGTAAGCGACCAAGCGAGACGTGTATCCGCTTCCACAGGCGATGCCGTCTGACCCCCTAACCCCTATAGTCCCTTAAGCTATAGTATGGTGAGTCGTCCGTGCATGCTGATACAACAGCAACTATCCAAAAAAAGATGTCCAATAGCAACGCAAATGTTGAAAAGTTCACTGAATGTGTTATAAGCAAATAAGTGAATGAAATGATTTCGTCGGGAATGGCAGGGATTCGTCACTTGATTCGCAATAAATTTATATAATTTATGAACAAAAAGAATTTTATTTGAATTGATGAATGTTCATAAATAATTTATTTTATTAGCAAGTTTTATAAATAATTATAGATATATATTTATGATGAGACAAATAAAGTTTTTTCTACGAAATCGATCATATGTTACCTGGAAATGAAACCTAAGTATCATATTTGGTCAGCCAATAAAAATGGGTGATTGTTTGAACAATCTTAATTAGAAATGTACTATTTGGTTATTTTTTGACGTACAAACTTGGTTCTTTTCACTCAATCAACTGTAAATAACTAACTTTGAAATTTTTAAGGACATTTCGATGACGGCAACGAGCTATCCGGATTCGATGCTCACTGCGGTATAGTTCGAGCTCTTCGGGGAGGCCACTTTAAGGACGCTGGAAAGAGTGTATCCACATCAATCAACAGGTTCTTCTACTACCCTGGCCAGGTCAACTTAAGGGTTGCCGGTCAAAGACAGGAGAAGCCTGTTATGACGGAAAAAGATCGGGGGCAGACGTAAATGGCTGCTCCCAGTCTAACCGTTACCCAAATTAACTTGCATCACAGCAAAGGCGCCTCTGCGGTTCTACAGAGGGGCATGGCTGTGAGGCACACATGTATCTCACTAATCCAAGAACCTTGGTTGATCAGAGATGCCATAAGAGGAATTGGGGGGTGGGGCTGTTTTCTGTTAAAGGGACCCCAAGGCGGCCAAACCAAGGGCCTGCATTCTGGCAAAAGGAGTCAACGTTGTCCCGCTGCTAGACTTGTGTTCGAGAAATCTGATGGTGATATCCACAGATACTTTCCGTATGACAGCGAAACCAACCCACCAGAAGAAGTACGTACACTGGTAGAATACTGCAAGGATCGGTATTCCACTGAATTAAGGAGTGCACTCTTAGAGGTTGCAAGTCAATTAGGGATATGGACAACCTGGGGATGGCAGTCAAAACTTTTACGGAGGCCATCAAATCTACTTATGAAAGAAATTGTCAACCCACAAGAATCTGAAAGGCAGGGGAGACACACTGATGGAACGGAAAGCTCGGAGAGCTTCAAAGGAAAACTACAGAGAGGTTCAGACGTGTCAGCATTGGCAAAACGAAAGAACTATGGACATCAATCACGACGATGAGGGATGTTTACAGGGGTGAAATACGTAAGGCCCAACAAGAAAGCTGGACCAACTTTTACACAGACATCGAGAAAGGGGCAGATGCAGCTAGACTGGGCAAGCTGCTCTCTCGAAACTCGGATGCTACTCTCGGCACTCTAAATTTTCTTGACGGAGGATACTTAGTTTCGGACGAAGAGACACTAACTCACCTGATCAAGGCACATTTCCCGGACTTTATGAGGCCTGTGGAAAAGGAAACGACACCTCGAGAGCATCTCAGGTCGTCTGTCGCTCAACTGGGCCTGCAACGGCGGCTAGCTCACAAGATTGTCACTCCTTACTGGGTCAGGTCGGCCCTGAAGATTTTTAGTCCTTACAAGTCTTGTGGTCTGGATAGCATATATCCGGTATTCTCACAGAATGCTGAGGATTCCATCATAGGGCCGCTGGTGAGACTTGTTAGGGCTAGTCTGACACTGGGATATGTCCCGACGTCATGGAAAGGCACGAGATTGGTTTTCATTCTGAAAGCAGGCAGGATCGGTTATACTTCACCCAAGGATTTCCGTCCCATCAGCCTTAAATCCTTCCTACTAAAAACGGTAGAAATGCTCGTGGAGAGGTACATCCGCGACAAGGTTTTGTTAAGTAGGCCACTACACAAGGAGCAACACGCCTGTAGGGCTCTCTACTCACGAGACAACGCTACCACGCTATAGGCTTCCCGGACGACATACTGGTCATCTTGTGTGGTCAGCATGTGGATGCGCTCTTCGGGGTAATGCAGCAAGCACTTAGGACAGTGGATACTTTGTGCGAAAAGACCGGATTATCGGTCAATGCAAGTGAGGTGGACGTAGTTGTTTTCACCAAACGGTACAAGAGGGGAACCACGAGTACACCGAGACTGGGTGGACAACAACTGGAAATCACTGAACGAGCTAAATACCTAGAATTCATCCTGGATAGGAAGCTGTTATCAAACGAGCACCTGAAAAACAAGTGCAAAACGCTCACAGCGACCCTTAGACTTTGTAGGAGAGCCATAGGGAAAAAGTGGGGCCTGAAACCGGAGACACTGATGTGGATCTATACTGCGATCCTGCAACCCAGGCTTACCTCTGCGGCGGTGGTTTGGTGGAGCAGGGTCGAACTATCCACTGTGAAATCTCGACTGGAAAGAATGAGGGGACTGATTCGAAGAGACATCACTAGTGCTTCGAATTCGACACCCCCTGCGGCATTGGGGACACTAACAGGGTTGGAGCCCCTCCATCTTACCATCAAGGTCATGGTTGCGAAGGTAGCCTGGAGAATGAACATGGTTAACGGCGGAAGAATTTCGACAGAACAAGGAGAAAGCAGGAGTCAGTGTCTATCGTAGGAGGAGTGGAATGGTCTTCAAAATCCGGATGGGGTCCTAAACCAAAGTCCTACAAAATGAGATTATGGCCATGCTCTAGTGTGCCTATAAGGCACAGGAGTATGTCAATAGAAGAAACATCCGCATTTACCCAGACAGCGGGGCTACTATAGTGGCCCTGAGTGGAACAACGACTACCCCGATACTAGTATAGGAGTGCTTTGAGGCACTGAAAAATCTAGGGGCGGAAAACCGAGTGACTTTACTTTGGATCCCTGGACACAGTGGCATCGAGGGTAATGAGTTCTCAGACAGGCTAGCAAAACTAGCAGTAAAAGCAAACTTCACTGGTTCCGAAGCAGTCGTAGGCATTTCCAGTAGGTTGGTCACTGTAGAAATTAATAGTTGGCTAAGCGAGGAACATCAGAAAGATTGGAATAGGGTCACTGGCTGCAGATATGCCAAGACATTTACGGGTTCGAATTTAAACTTTAAACGAGTTTTTGAATTACGCAAGCTCGGTAGGAATAAAGTCAAGGTCCTAGCAGAATTGTTTATGGGGCATGTAAAGTTCAACTATCACAGGCACAAGATAGGGCTCGTGGAGAGTCTTCTCTGTCGTATGTGCGGAAAGGATAATGAGACAGCTATTCACATCCTATGTTACTGCCCCGCAATTACGGGGAAGTGGCTGGCAGTCACGGGCAGTAACTGCATCAGTGAGTCAAACATATCAGCCAAGGGTATGGCTGTGGTCATCTACGTATGGAGAGGACTTTGGGGTCACGCATAGGTCTACAAAGGGACGCACTATTATGCGAGGAAAATAAATTTATGCGCTTTGATGTGACGTTAGATTCAGTATATTTGTCCTACGTGGCCTGGCGACTAGTTGTCCTGGCGACTAAATGTCCCACTGACTAGTCGTCCTGGTTACTAAACGTCCTGGCGACTGAATGTCCCGGCGACTAGTTGTTCTGGAGACTAGTTGTCCAGCGACTAGTTGTCGAGCGACTAGTTATCCGAAGACTAAACGGGGGCCTTGTCTGTATGCTTCCTCGGTGCAGTGATATGTACGCTATTGTTTAGGGTTAAGATAAGGAAAAATTCAAGACCTCAAGATTTATAGAGTGTTGTTAATCAAATATTGAACGACTGGCGTAAGGCAGCGAGAGAATAACGTATTGTCACTTTAAAGTCAATTCAATAAATGATAATTTATGATAATCTAAATCAATCGATATTTCGATAAGCTAGTCTCGGAAGGATCGATCTCGACGCAACTGAAGGTATATGTCATCCGACTCGTTATTTCCCAGAACGCCAAAAGACGATCGAGTCAGGAAAATCACTTCACTTCACAATAATCTGAAGAATGCAAAACAGTTGACACTGTCATATGATCACTTACTGGAATTGAACACTTTCTACTGGAGTATGAATTTTTACTATAGAATTTAAATCCATTCGTGAGCGCAGTATCAATGGGACTTGTGTCTCAATTTGACTCTTTCACGATCTCTGCCAGTGAGAGTTAAAACCAGACCGAGAGACAAAGGAAACCCGAATCAGTAATAATTATAATTTAAAGAATGTGGTGCATTGAACGCAGTCTAAAAAATGGCCACGAGTGCCTCGTGAGTCATTAGTCTATACTCCATTGCTGATCTAATAATCTATTTTGAAGGACCAAAAAATGGTAATGAATTGATGAACGACTGGCGTGGTGTAGCATGGGTATAACGTATTGTCACTCTAAAGTCAATTTTAAAAAAATGCTAATTTATGAAAATTTAAATCAAATGATATTTCGATAACGCAGTCAAGATTTTGCTAAATTACTTCAATTAGAATCTAATTTGATCTCCTCTAATCATAATCCGAGCTCCAAGCCGAGCCCATGAACTTTCAAAAATGTTAATTATTTCCAAAGTTATTCAAGTTTTTTTAAATCATCGAAATTTTATGTTTTTATGCAATTTCATTCTGCCTTTAACTTGGCTTATTAGACGCAAAGTTTTATTAACCTTCGTCGTTTTGAGGGGCAAATTTTTTCACGTTAGTATTATAAAAATTAAGGTACTTCAGCAACAGCTCAGAAAACAAGCGTGTAGATAATATTTACCAGTACGGTATTTCTGTAAAAATAGTAAAAAAAACTAATAAAATAATTTCAATTAGCGATGTGTCCTAAATTTTTTGTGTGACCGGCCACCAGGCTGCCTTCCCGCCCTCACAAGACATTCGAAGTGGTAGGCGGTGTGACTTTAATTATTTTTGTGACAAGTCACAGGAATTCCTTTTCACTTTCCACGAAACATTGAGAAGAGTTAGCAGTGTGACTCAAGTCATGCCTGTCATCAGTCACAGGGTTGCCATCCCTCCCCCACGAGACATTAGAAAGGGCTAGCGGTATGACTTCAATTATTTGTATGACCAGTCACAAGGATGCCTTTCTACTCTTTATGAAACGTTGAAAAGAGTTAGCAGTGTTACTTAAATTATGTCTGTCATCAATCACAGGGTTGCCTTCTCTCCCCCACGAGACGTTAGAAAGTGTTATCGATGTGACTTTGATTATTTGTGTGACCAGTCACAGTGATGCCTTCCTTCTCCCTACGAAACATTGAAAAGACTGAGCATTGTTACTTAAATTATGTCTGTCATCAGTCACAGGATTGCTTCCTCCCCCCAGGAGACATTAGAAAGGGTAAGCGGTGCGAATTTGATTATTTGTGTGACCAGCCACAGGGATGCCCTTCCACTCCCTACGAAACATTGAAAAGAGTTAGCAGTGTTACTTAAATTATGTCTCTCATCAGTCACAGGGTTGCCTACCTTTCCTCACGAGACATTAAAGAGGGTGAGCGGTGTGACTTCAATTATTTGTATGACCAATCACAGGGATGCCCATCCACTCCCTACGAAACATTGAAAAGAGTAAACAGTGTTACTTAAATTATGTCTGTCATTAGTCACAGGGTTGCCCTCCTTCCCCCACGAGACATTAGAAAGGGTCAGCGGTGTGACTTCAACTATTTTTATGACCAGTCACAGGGATGCCTTTTTAATCTCCATGCAACCTTGAAAAGAGTTAGCATTGTTACTTAAATTATCTCTGTCATCAGTCACAAGGTTGCCTTCTCTTCCCTACGAGACATTAGAAAGGTTTAGAGGTGTGACTTTAATTATTTGTGTGATTAGTCACAGGGATGCCTTCCCCCTCCCTACGAAACATAGAAAAGACTAACAGTGTTACTTTAGTTATGTCTGTCATCAGACAAAGGGATGCCTTCCTTCCCCCACGAGACATTAGAAAGGGTGAGCGGTGTGACTTTGATTATTTGTGTGACCAGTCATAGGGATGCCCTTCCACTCCCTACGAAACATTGAAAAGAGTTAGCAGTGTTTCTTGAATAATGTCTGTCAGCAGTCACAGGGTTGGCTTCCTTCCCCACGAGACATTAGAAAGGGTGAGCGGTGTGACTTTAATGATTTGTGAGTCCAGTTACAGGTATGCCTTTCTTCTCCCTACGAAACATTGAAAAGACTTATCAGTGTTACTTAAGTTATGCCTGTCATCAGTCACAGGGGTGCCTTCCCACCTCCACGAAACATTGGGAAGAGTTAGCGTGGTGACTTGAAGGGGCTAGCCGGGCAAGCATACAAAATCTGCCCCCGCATGTATTAAGTTAAAATTTCTGTCATAGGTTCGTATCCATGTGAAGTAAAGTTTCTCCCAATGATAACACTGGAAATGCATTTTTGTGGTACACAAGAGCTCCCATATAAGCGCATCCGATTTACGAATTCCTAGAACTGCTGGCCCACGCAGTTTCTCAGCGGGCAGGGAGTATCAACAATGCGTCGCCACAAGAAGCGGAGCGACAAAAGCGGGCAGTACGCGCAGTGGATAATTCCATCCATCAGCTGTCAGCATATGCGTCAGTTCGTTTTCAGTGTTTGGCGAGTTCATACGGCCCTGACCGTTTACGTTTCGAGAGAACCGATTTACGACCAAGGCCAGTGTGAAGCAACCCTCGAAACTGCTCTTATATGGGAGCTCTAGTGTAGTTATGGAGCGGGAAAGAGAAATAAAAAAAATGCTTTTTCTCGAAAACGGCTCAACCGATTTTGATCAAGAAATTATATGTCGTGGACACTAATGAGACTATTATCGAAACAAATTTTTCTTCAAATTTTACAAAAATTACAAGTAAAAAAATTTTTTGAAATTTTCAAATTTTTTTTGAGGTCAAGTTGTAGAGCTACTACACCCATATTTTGCAGAAACATTCCTTAAAATATCCTTTGATACATATATTTTTCTTGAATTTTTCCATGAGGTGGAACAATATGAAAAGATAAATATCGCGTATGCAACCCTGCGCAGCGTTACGGTGCACTGCTCCCTACCCACAGTAGTCTAAACCCGGAATTTAGTGTTCATAATCCTCTACGAGCTCTATTTCTTGACGGATTTTAAAGTTTTTTTAAAGAGTGCTCATTAATAAATATTCAAGATCCTCGCACTCTTCGATTCTCAATTGAATTTTGTGTGCAACAACACATAAACGAATACAGTGACAAAATTAGCAATATTTAAAATATGGTTTTTATCTAAAAAAATTGTTTGAATAAATTTGCCATTAATTATAAATAATTAGAATAAACTCGGGGAACATAATCAATTATTTTAATGTACAAGTTAATTGTTATAAATAATTTATTTGAACAAATTCTTCAGTATATCAGTTTGCTGTAGAAAAAAGTTATTCTGGCTTAAAGTCATTGTAATTTATTATTAAAGTGGTATTGGTCATGATAAATTTTCATAATTTGAAAATTTATAAACGACTTATGAAGCTATAAATAATTTTGTAACTTATTATGTCTCATGGGCAGACCAATTACATATTGTCGTAGTATAAAACCTAATTTTGGGATAAGAACACTTCATTAAAAGACGATTTTTCATGAAAAAGAATTTATTTATATTTATAAGCTGAAATTGTTTTTCATGAAAAATCGTATTTTAATTAAATGTTCTCATCCTAGCATTAACTTTTCTACTATGTCAATTGGTCTGCCCATGGGACTTAATAGATTACAAAATTGTTTATAACATTATAAGTTGTTTATAAATTTTCAAATTATGACAATTTTTTCTTGCTAATACCATTCTAATAATAAATTTCAACGATTTCAGGACAAAATAATGTTTGTCTAAAATAAACTGATGTACTGAAGAATTTTGTTCAAATAAATTGTTCATAACAATTAACTTGTACTTTCAATTAACCAATAGCATCATTTGATTCTACGGGGAAAATTACGTAGAGTCCATGTATAAGACAATTTTATTCTTAACTCTGTTGGTTATGTAATATAAATAAACAGTTACATCTTGCGACTCCCGCTTATGCATTTAGTTATACTGCATAACAGAAAGGTTTGAGAAAAAAATTGTCTAACACATGGACTCTGTCTAATATTTCCCATAGAATCAAATAGTGCTATTATATTTTCCGTAACTAACATTTTTAAACAAATTGTTCGAACAAAAATTGATTAAACAATCGAAAGTTTTAATTTTTTTCATGAAAACTCGTCATTTAATGAAATGTTCTTATACCAATATTAAATTTTCTACTACGACAGTTGATCTACCCATGGGACTTAATAAGTTATGAAATTGTTTACAACTTCATAAATTGTTAAAAGTTTTAAAATTATGACAATTTTACGTCTTTAATACCATTCTAATAATAAATTACAACGATTCAGAGGCAAAATAATTTTTTTCTACAACAAACTGATATACTGAAGAATTTTTTGAAATAAATTATTTATATTATTTTATTATATTTGCAATTATTCTAATTAATAGCGAGTTTATTCAGGCAATTTTATTTTAGGAAAAAAATCATATTCTCAATATTGCTACTTTTGTCACTATATTTGTTTATGTATTGTTGCACACAAAACTGAATTAAAAATCGATGAGGCTGACGATCTTAAACATTTAATACTTAGCACTTCTAAAAAAAGCTTTAAAATCCGTCAAGGAATAGAGCTCGTAGAGGATTATCCTTAATCAGAAATCTCTAAACGATATTGTCGTTCTTGGTAGTAACGACTGCTTGACGCGTGACACGAGGTTTCTCTCAGCAGCAGCGTGTGTGACTGCAATGGAAATAGTAATCGATTCGTAGTTCGAGTTGCATAGTACGATTCGTCGCTTCTCCACGTCGTAACGCAAATTTAACGACAGTTAAAGAGAAAGACTGCATAAAAAGTGTCAAAAAATGTAGTGATGGTCTACGTTTCACAAAAAGTGTCAAAAAGTGTAGTGATGGCCTTCATTTTACCACGCTATGTATGTTTAAATATGTTTTAACTTTGAAGTGTCATAGCGTCTATTTGGAGTGTATAATTTTGTGAGTTTCGCGAGAGTGAAAGAGACAGACTGTAGAAGAGTTGTCGCATTGACCTACGTTCCATCTACACGGAGAAACCCAAACACCTTTGATTCTTGCGTATGACACGACTCATTGGTTTTTGTCGTGGAAAAAGCGTCTAAACACCACTGAACGCTGCGTACGCATGAATCATTGGTGTTCACGCAGTGGTCAGTGATGCCTTACGCAACATTAATCAAAACATGACTGAGTGGTGCGTGCACGTCACTGGCCATAGTTTACGCATTAATGGTTAGTGCGTGCGCTCGGCGCTCATCGTTGTCCACGACAATAACGAATCACGCTGACGCGCATGA
>JAUMHM010085527.1:0-11549 GCA_032362435.1 Melikaiella ostensackeni | reverse complement strand
CACCGTCTCTCGCCCCGACCGCTGAGAAACTGCGGGGGCCAGCAGTCGGCCAGCAGTTCTAGGAAGGCGTAAACCGGGGATTCCTTAACCGGGGTTTGAGTGTACTGACTTTGAAATTCCGTTAAAACTTTTGAAACCCTTGAAATTGCTTTGAAACTGTCAAAATCCCATATAATCCTTTTAAGCCCATGAAATTTCACTAAAATCTCAAAAGACTGATTATAATCCTGTAAATTCCTTGGAATGTTTTGGAATATTACGAGATTCCTTTAAATCTATGGAATCCCTTCTTAACTTCTCTAAAATCTTCAAAGTCCGTCAGAATCTTACCGAATCTTTTGAAACCCCTTAGAATATTGTTGAATCTAATGAAAGCCATTGGAATTTCTCCAAATCCCTTTAAATCCTTTATAATATTCGGAAATCCTTTGACATTCCATAAAATTTTTTTAAATCTTACGCAATCATCTAAAATCTATGGAAATACTTGAGAATCTTTTGAAAACCCATGAAACTTTATGAAATTCCTTCAAATCTTCAAAATTGAATTAAAATCCCCTGACATCCTTCAGAATTCGAGAAAATACTTGGGTATCATCTGGAATTCTTTAAAATCCTTTGAAATCCCTTGACTTCTTTCGAAATATTTCAACATCTCTTGAAATCTTTCGTTATCTGCGGAAATCGTTCTTGATTCCCTAAAGTCCCTAAAAATCTTATAAAATCCCTGGAAAATATTGAGATTCTCTGTGAAATGTGACTAAGTAATTTCTTAAAATTCTTGACGTCTTTTAAAATCACTCGATATCTGTGAAACCTTTCGTAATCTTTGGAATCGTTTGAAAATCCCTGAGACTTTTGTATTCCCATGAAATCTACTAAAATCTCATGAAATCGATAAGAAGCTTCGTAAAT
Source organism: Melikaiella ostensackeni (assembly GCA_032362435.1). Classification (NCBI taxonomy): domain Eukaryota; kingdom Metazoa; phylum Arthropoda; class Insecta; order Hymenoptera; family Cynipidae; genus Melikaiella; species Melikaiella ostensackeni. Next base: position 10,634 of record JAUMHM010085527.1, on the reverse strand, counting down.
TTCGTTTACAGTGGAATTAATGAATATATTGTTGATCTATTGAGTAAAAATAAAAGATCTTACGTTAGAATGGGGAGAGGGGTCAGTGTCACACAAACTTACGAATCCTTTCAATAGGAGAGAGGTGGTCTCAAATTTAAAAAATGATCCTAATCGACATTCCGTTATAAACGATTTTTTGAAATAAATTTGACTTGTCTTTATATATTTATAAACTAAAAATTCCTAAAGACAGCTGCTGTCAAAGTTCAAATGTTAATTATTTGCTATGTATGATTTTGAAAGACTAAAGTTTGTAGGTGAGAAACAATCATATATTGCATTTGCTGATTAGGTTGGCGTAAGCAACTATAAATCATTCTAGGATGACTATCCGTGTAAAAATATTTCGTCTTGATGATGGGATTTGAGGAAATTTCCAAAACTTGTTCAAGACGTCAGGGTAGTCTGGCTTATGAGACAGAGCCAGACATTATTTATCTCTTGAACCAGGAAAATGGTTTCCATTGCCTACCTGCCCTGGCGAAAAGGGTCTTCCTTATACCGCCATAAAAGCTAATTCTTATTTATGTTTAAACAATTTTGTAAATTTATTATACAATATGCATATTTAAGAAATCCATTTTATTTCATTTATTGTTACCATTACACTTGTTTCTCGAAAATTCCGAAAATATTGTCCGTTTTTCCGTACTCCTTACGGTTGAGGAGATCCTTATAAAAAACTACAATATTAATCTTTTGACGCAAATTTTGGATGGCTCTAGTAGTGAAGACCCACAGATTCTGAGTTTTCTTACTTTCAAATAGCTATTTTGAAAATTAAACAAAGAATTCATTTAAAAATTTAAGTCCAGATTATTTGGTCCCTTTCTTATTGGCCTTTGGCCAAGACATAACAGAAATCTTCATGTCTTTGGACAAGTTCCGTTCGTCTTGCTGAATGCACCACACTGAGAGCTATCACCACAAATACAAGACAAAAGTTTGTGGTTGATTCCATAAAAAGTACGGTATTCATTTCTTCCGAGATATCTAAAGTGAAAAATTTGTGATGAAATTGTTGATAACAGATAAATTATTCATAAGAAAATAACAGAATGTCTATTAAATGTTCTTTTTTAAGTTTGATATTTTGTTCTGGCATAAAAGACATTCTATTGCTTCTACCACATTCTCTACACACATTGTAAATTTTAATAACTCTGAAGGTTTTTGTCGGTAATAATAAAGTTGAATAACCAGATAGCGATTAGTATATATAGCAGTTGTAACTACTTCAAATTTTATCACTTAATTTTGGGGAAGTCTTACAAGAAAAAAATGAAGATCCTTGTTGTATTTCTATTCCTTTCCTTTATGGTTACATGTAGATCTCGTGCCTCGCGCTCGGTGATATATGTTCTTCATGCACAAGTTACTATTTTTTTTTTTAATTTCAACTGGAAAAGGAAATTTATTTACTTAAGGCTCTATCGGCCTTAAGGAATACATTCTCATCACAATATTCGAGCCTGGCACTCGATTTTCTGCGCTCATCGTATAATATATACAAATGAATAGTTTAAAAAAAGATTGAAAAATTATCCTAATGATTTGCGATTGGTCCTATGAATAAACGTTCCACGGCAGTTTTATTTGACTTTTTAAAAGCACAAATTCCACTCTTCTGACTTTTTTTCTTATCCTGCGTCGTTCGGCTCAAAAAGTAAATTTAAAATATTCCTATATCATTTTCCTATAAACTATGCTTCCTAACCAAAAATTTCCAGAAAAAAGCTTACAGGTCTTCGTAAAAGCAACAATTTTCATATCTCAACTTTTTTTTGTACTCGTATACATACATACAGACATACATACAGACAGATAGATATATTCGTAAAACCTGTTTGTTGGGATTAGAGAGTCTCAAAACGTGGACATTTGACATAAACGGAAAGGGGGGGGGTTAAATTTTACACAAATCTAATACCTTCTATGAAGAGAATGTAAAAAATTGAAAATCTTAAGCTGAGTTCCAAAATACTTAATTATTAAAACCTTTCAGCTTAAAATAGTTAGACACAGAAGTGCTTTGACTTAGAGTTTATGTATGTTCCCCTTAACCTCACCCAAATTGAAATTGTTAGTACTTATTCCTTATATTCAAAACTTTTGGCTTAATTTTTTGGATCTAAATTGCTATGCTACCGTCGGAAATTATTTATACAGTTAGAAAGAGCGGTATCAGAAATCATGATGGAATGATGACTTTGAAACACGATAACTCGTTTAGAAATGAATCCAGAGTTTTTTTTCAAACATTTTAATTGTTTATTAAAATTCACGTCTAATACCCCTCGTAGAGGTATTTGTAAACTTTTTGGAGAGGATATACACTACCGATGGATAGTATCGGACAACGAACCGAGTGAACTATTGAAAATTTGTCTTGACTTTAAAAGGCGATAGCCCCGTCCCGGGTGAAAAAAAAAATATTTTAAAGAAGCCGTTAGTAAGCTTATAAAATTGTGCGTTAAAGAGCCGCAAATTGAGTGACTTGGCCTAGTGGGTATGGAATTATATCGTGAGAAAGACAAAAATTGAACTTCTGATTTTTTAGGAATTTTGTACTTCAACTTCAAGTCTTGGCAGGAGCTAGGAAAATTGAATTAAAAGTTTGATACTCGTACTTCACAGAAGTGATCTTGAATATATTATGCTTCATTTGAGCCTTCTGGCATCGGAAAGTTTTCACGGGTTTATGAAATAATAATTTTTTTGGGCGAGTATGCTGAATTTTAACAGGTCACCCGGTAAGTGGTGTGATACTATCCGTCGGTAGTGTATTTAATTTTTATAAATAAAAGTTTTCACTTAATTTTATACCGCTCCTATCAAGAAGGAGAGAAAAAACATCCATGGACAATTTTGATTCTATCCGATTCGAACGATTTTCTAAGAATAAATTGAAAAGAAATCCTGCATTAAACTGTTAGGGCTGCATTTAAAAAAGAGGTTGCCTTCTTTTTATATTTAATAAAAAAAATGGAAAAAAGAAACAATTTTCTACTTTTGAAGTGTATTATTTTTTAACCAAAACCTTGCATTTATTGGAAAGTACCTAAAAAACATGAGACAACTATCCAGAAGAGATGTTCCATAGCAACGCGAATGTTTAAAAAATCATATTATTTGTTATGAACAAATAAGTGAATGAAAATCGTTTCGTGGGGATTGGCAGTGATTCGTCATTTGATTGGCACTAAATTTGCACATCTCATAAACAAAGAGGGTTTTTTAGTTCAATTGAAAAATTGAAATAAATAATTTCTCATTTTATAAACAAATATCCTTCTCTATTATTTATGATGAAATGAATTAAGTTTTCTATACATGGCTGTTTTTGAACGTAGCAACTTTTTCTTTCGACGCAATTGACTGTAAATAAATAAATAAATTCTGAATTTTCAAGGACATTTCGATGACAATAAACAATGGTGATTGTTGACAACAATTGTATAAGCACATATTTATCATGCTTTTTATTTATAAATTAAATCCTGCTCGTTTTACGGGATTAACAGCCAGTTATTTAGCAATGACTTCTTGCTAAGAATTGATAACATTTGCTAATGGTTTAAACAAACTTAATAACGAAATGAACAACTTGGCTATTTTGGGACATAAAAAGTTGGTTCTTCCGACGTCATCAACTGTAAATAACTAATGACTAAACTTCTAAGGACATCTCGATGACAATGAACAATTTTTGTTGTTAACAAATATTGCTAATTTCTTAAACAAATTTAATTAGCAAAAGCATTATTTGGCTATCTTTCAGAACATAAACGTTGTTCTTCTAACGTAGTGAACTGTCTCTGAACTCAACATTTTCTTAGACACTTCGATGAAGATCCACTATTGTTATTGTTACTAATAATTTAATTAACGTAAGAATATCAAAAACTGTGTACGGCTCCCTTATCATATTATTGAGAACAGTAACAATAGTCGATCGTTATCGGAGTGTCTAAAAAAAGTTTGAAAATTTATTATTAACGGTTGATTACGTTTAAAAAACGAAGCTTTAATACCAAAAAATAGTTCAATAATGCACTTGTTTGAGTTCGTTCAAAAAATGGTGAAATGTTGTCCATTTATAGCAAGAAGTCACTGCTAAATAATTGTCTGTAATTCCGTAAAAACAGTGGAATTTTATTTATAGATGCATAACATGATGAAGATTTGCTCAACCAATTATCCTCAACAATTACAATTGTTTATCGTCATTAAAATGTGGTTCAAAATGTAGAAGTTATTTATCTACAGTTGATCGCGTCGGAAAAGCCAAGGTTGTACGTCGAGAAACAGCCAAATATTGCATTCGTTGATTAATATTGTTTGAATAGTTATCAGATTTCATCGAATGTCCAAATATGATACTTAGGTTTCTTTTTCAAGTAACACCCGATCGATTCCTTAGAAAAAAAACTTTATTTATTCCATCACAAATACCTGATATGGATGATAATAGTATGAATTGATAATTAGCATCACAAAGAAAACTGAAAGACGGAATGAGGCAATAAAAATGTAGAAGGTGCATGGATAATACTAATGGATAGCATCTAAAAGAGTGAATCTGAAGTTTGCGGTACTACGGCTATAGGAAGAAAGGCTGGAGATGCTTGGTGGAATGATGAAATCCGCATGGCTGTCAACAAGAAAAAGCAAGCTTACTCGAGAATGTTGAATATTAAAGGTCTTAGTAATGAGCAAAGGACTAGATTAGTAAATCACTATAGGGGAAGAAAGAAAAAAGCCAAAATACTGGTCAAAGAAAGCAAGGATAGAATCAAAGTGGAAGAAGATACAAAAATGCAGAATGATTTTGAAGGAAATAAGAAATTATGTTGAAAATGGATGAGAAAGATTAGGAAAAGTGTAACTAGCATTAATGTACTCAGAATTAAGAATACTGAAGGTGAAATGGTATGAGATTCGGACAAAGTGAAAGAATGTATGAGTGACTTTTTCAAAAAATTGCATGGAGGTCAAGCTGTGGAGCATAACGAACATGACACTGAAGAGGATACGTTAGACAATCCCGTTGTAGGTAGCGACAGAAGAATCGATATCATCGACATTATGTTCGTGATTAAGAAACTGAAGAGTGGTAAGGCTGCTGGTGCGGATGGTATCATCGCTGAAATGCTTAAGAGCGGTGGCAGATATTTATTTGTGTGGCTAAACGAGTTTATGAATATGTGTGCTGTGAACAGTGAAGTTCCAAATGATTGGAGGGAGGCAATTATCGTCCCAATCTTCAAAGGAAAGGGTGATAAGTAATAGAGCGATTAGTCTACTAAGTACCGTGGGCAAAGTATTTACCAAAATACTTATTGAGAAGGTAATGGGTATAACTAGGGAAAGGGTCTGGGAAGTCCAGCGTGGACTTATGCCAAAAAGATCATGTGCAAATCAGATATTTAGCTTGAGACATATAGAAAAGAATCTGAGAGTAAACAAAATCTTGAAAAAATAGTCTCAACAATTTTGAAAATACTCTAACTTTTTGCATTTTTATCCAAAACAGCTGGCTAACAAATTTGACCTTCAGTTTTTTACACTAAAAGAGTGTACCAAAGGCCAATCCAATAGATTAATTCTTTCAAAAGCTGTCGTGCTCACAGAAAGATGTCCATACAGACATATAGACATACAGACATACAGACATACAGACATACAGATATACATACAGACAGACAGATACATTCGTAAGAACATGTTTTTCTGATTCAAAAGGTCTCAAAATGTGGGCATTTGACAAAAACAAGGGGGGGGGGTCAAATTTTACACAAATCTCATACCTTCTGTGATAAGAATGGAAAAATGAAGGATTTAATTTTCTGGCCAAATATGAGAGGTACGAAAAAAGTGTTGAGGAGGAAAATTTCTCACTCTGGGAAGATCTACAAACGTGCTCTATATCATCTTCTGATAAGATGCATAATTTTTGCTTTAGTCGTAGAAAATATTATTAATGAAATAAATAATTCCGTTTCCCCATCAAACTATGCGAAATATGAAGAAAAATGTTGAGAAGCAGAATTATTCAGCTCAAAAAGATTCACGAATTTGCTTTATACAATTTTTCTATAAGACGTATAGTTTTTGTTTTAATCGTAAAAAATGTTAATAAAAATAAAAAGTTCTACTTTTCGGTCAGAATTATGCGAGATACGAAGAAAAGATTGAGAAGCAGAATTGTTTGCCTCAATGAGATGTACAAATTTGTTTAAAATTATATGATTTCGGATTGGAAGCTTCAAAAATGAATGAATTCAAATTTGAAACGTTGAAAATCAAACTATCCCAAATCACACCACTGTGAAAACATATTATTTTATATTTTCGAAATCATTAATAAGTTTTCGGGTTCAAATTTAAATTTTTACGATTTCCAATTGCAAGTACTAGGAGTGAAGTAATTTATCTGAATTCGTTTAAAATTGAACAATTCTGTATTGGAAATTTATACATTTCAATCGCTCAATGTTGTAAAACTTAAGGTAAAAATAATAGGTGAACAACTTCAAGTACTTCTGTTCGAATTTGTTGAATGTTGATTGCCCGAAACGTAGCATTGTTTGATTTTGTATTTTTTTAGAAATACATTTGTCTGAAATATGCTCAATTAAAAATTTTTCTGTTAAAAGGCTTTGAAATGAAAATGGTTTGGATTTGATGGCTTTTACTTTAGAATGGCGCAATTCTAAATGCTCTTGATTTGGAGATTGTATAAATTTATACGATATAATTTTTGAGGCGTTAACATTAATAACATTAAATATATAGAAGTTCAATATCTTTCAATTTCAAAGAGTCTCGTGTGGCCACCCCAAGATCTGTTGTAGACGAAAAATTTTTCTGTTCATCACTTTATTGTATCTTGTGTCGTCTTCCCTAAAAATTAATTTGTTTATTTCTTATGTTATTTTCTGAGATTGAAACAAACACAACGCGTCCTTTCAAATAATAAATAGCATAAAATTTGTGAATCTCTTTGTGTGGACAATTTTTGTTTATTTTTTTTCGTATCTTGCGTAACTACGCGTCCTTTAAAAAATAAATCGAGGACAAATTTGTAGATCTTTCTTGAATAAATAATTTTTATACGTTTATTTTTTTCGTATCTTTCATATTTTTACCGCAAAATAGGATTTTTGATCCTTGAGTATTTTTTTCGGTGGTTGAAACCAGAACCGTTAGTCAAAAAAGGCTGGTTAACGAAATCGACCTTTCTTTTTGGTCCCTTATAATAATGTATGCCATATTCTTTGTTTTTGAGGTCGCTGAGTACAAATCCGGAGTCGTTGTGTTTCTATGATACCACACTTCATCCCCAACCTCAAAAAAATATGAGAAATTCGTCATTTTATGTAAAACCTGCATTTTTCAATCTAAAGTGATCATATCCTACGTTTTCGAGGTCGCTGAGTACAAATCCTGAGTCGGTTCGGTACCATGGTCCCAGCATTGAATCTTTGATAATAAACTTCGGAAAAACTTTGAATCCAACAGACCAGACTCCACTCGTCCGATTTCTCGCTCAGCGGAAATCGAAAGCTACTCGAAAATCAGATGATGCCGTCGACAGCATGATGCAGATAACAACCGTGCGAACCAGTATTCCGCACGTTCTCGGACTGTATAATTATATGTTTGATCCCACAGTGATATCAGGTGATGCATGCATCTTCGTTATTTTAATAGTTCTGAACTAGGTTTTCTCCCAGTATGATCTTGTTGCTTGAATGAGTGACGAAATCCTGCTACTCCGACAGATTCTGTGAACGATGACAACTGCCCTGAAAGGGAATGTGTAGAGTGATTCGTATCACTATCTGTTGGAGTAACGAAGCCAGTAGGAGCGTAATGCCTAGCAGGAGGGCATTAGGGTGTAAAGCTGAAGCCGTAGTGTGTCCGACGACGAGATGACTTTTTCCTCGTCAAAGTCGAAAAGCCCTCATACTCAGCCCTGGGGAGGTATGAGGGTTACCACTCCAGGACGGAAGACTCACCTGTGATCGGACCAGGATCCATAATGTGTGTGTCTATCATATACTCATGGAATTTATGAATTAAACCAAAAAATCCTCAACTCAGTAATCTAAAGGTACTAAATCACAAGTTGATCTTGAAGCTACCACCTCAAAACATCATTGTAAAAGAGACCCTCATCCATTCTGCTACATGTGCAGTGAATTCTATCCACCAAAAACTCTTAGGACAACTCCTGAGCAGATCAGAATGATTTACGAAGATTGTTATGATCTGACAATTGCTCATCAGGATAAAGAATGGGTGCTACATGAAATATGCGATTATTGTGGATCACAATTGACTCATTGGCATAAAAGTGAAAATATTGAAGATCCAAAATTAAAAAGTCCAACTTTATGGGCAGAACCCACTTGTGAAGAGGATTGCTATTTCTGTAAGAATGATGTAACTGGATTCAACAAACAAATAAATAAAAGAAGCATTGCTTACGTCGATGTTTCGACAGTAATAAGACCTATCAAGATGTGAAATACAGATGAGCAAGGGAATAAAGGAAACGGATGTATTTCTTCTCGGAAAAGTTTAGAGATCCAAGAAGACGCTAGCAAAGAAGAATGCTCCAGTAAATCTGACATTGACGACGAATATGTAGGAAGTAGAGAAAGGAAAACACAATTTTTTTCGAACGAAGAATTTAACGATCTCATCAGAGATTTAGGACTATCCAAAGAAACAAGTGAATTCTTGGTTTGGTACTCAAAAAGAAAAATTTGATGGAAAAAATGTGAAAGCAGCTGCCTATAGTAATAAAGAAAGAGATTTCAGGAAATATTTCACAAAGGAAAAAGAGCCTTCATTAGTTTATTATCTCGATTTGAATGGATTGATGGATAAATTGAAACCAGGGCTTTACAGAGCCATCGAATGGAGATTATTCATGGATTCCTGTAAGAGAAGTTTGAAAGCTGTTTCGCTTCACAATACGAATGTTTTGCTCCCATACCGGAAGCACATACAACAACGTTGAAAGCGAATCACGAAAATATAGTATCAAGTTGGTATTGGACAAATTGAATTAGTCGGAACAAAATTGGCGGATTTGTGGGAATTTCAAAATATTGGGAATGATTATGGGTCAGCAATCAAGTAACGTTAAACACCATTGTTTTCTATATTTATGGGATAGTAGAGACCAACCTTATCCTTGAAAAAAGTTTGATTGGCCAGCCAGAGGAAGTTTTGGCCCAAGATCAGAGAACATCATCAACCTCCCACTACTGGATCCGGCGAGAGTTTCACTGTCACCTCTGCATATAAAACTGGGCATGGTGAAGCAGTTTGTATCAGCATTAGAAGAAGGAGATAGCTCTTTTATATATCTTCAAAAACAATTCCCAGAACTATCGGATGCAAATCTAAAAGCAGGAATATTCGATGGACCTCAAATCCCGAAAATGTGTAGGAATCAAAATTTCGTCACAACTATGAACCAAGTGCAAAAAGCACTCTGGTTAAGCCTCGAGGAAGTTGTTGAAAACTTTTTATGGAACCACAAGAGTGATAATAATAAAAGAATTGTAAGAAATATGAAACAGAAATTCGGTAGAATGGGATGTAATATGAGCTTGTAGTTACATGTATTAAATTCCCATATTGACTATTTTCCAATGAATTTGGGTGATTACAATGAAGAGCATGGGCAAGCCTATTCTCCTTTCAGGGACTGACAACTTTTTTTTGTGGAGCTGTGTTGTCCAGTATACAGACGACAAAAGCGATGACAACAGACAGACACCAATGTGAAACCTTTTTTCTGGATTCAAGGGTCTCGAAACATGAAAATATAATGAAATCCGCGAAAGTCAATTTTCACATAAAAGCAATACCTTCTCATTGAGATAAGAATGCGAAAAACAAGCTATGCCTCCTACCAAAAAATGTTGAGAGGAAAGTTTACAGGTTTTCGTAAAAGTAACAATTTTGATATCTTAACTTTTTTTTCTGTTCCGCGTTATTTGGCTCAGGATTCCAATTTTCAATTTTTTTATTAAAATTCAAAAAGTTGTTACAATAATCGCGTAGTGCTTTCAAAAAGCCACATTTTTTTCCTTTTGACTTTCTTCAATATTGTGCATTGTTTGGCTTAAAATTTTTATTTTCGTTCCTTTTTTTGAATTTTTAAAATGCTATAACTCTCATCATTTGTTTTTCATCGATTAAAGTCATGAAGATAAGTTATTTGACTTTCTGAGTACTACAAATAGTTGTCCATATAATTTTTGAATATAATTTTGAAAATGCTCTAACTTTTTAAATTTTCATTCAAAATGGTTGGCTAACGGAATTGGCCTTCAGTTCTTGGCACTAAAGGAGTGTACCAAAGGCCAATTCAATAGATTCATTCTTTTGAAAGTTGTCGTGCTCACAGACAGGCAGGCATACATACATACATACATACATACATACATACACATATACATACACACATACATACACACACATACACATACACACACACACACATACATACATACATACATACATACATACATACATACATACATACATACATACATACATACATA
>JAUMHM010085526.1:0-11550 GCA_032362435.1 Melikaiella ostensackeni | reverse complement strand
AAAATTTTGAGCCCCTGTATCTACGCAACACATTATTATTACCCTCCCCCCATTTGCGTGTTAGATGTAGTCCAATAGTATAACAATCTCACAAAGTTTTATTGAAATCGGAGGGATGAAAATTTTTTGGGTGGTACACTTGGCGAATTTTGCCCCATATCTCAACTTACCGAGTGAAGAAGAAACTTCGCTCGACACGTGGCCATGATTATTAAACGCTGATAATTTTTTGACTTTGAGAGACTTTCGATAAAATGGCTTACACGTGGCCGAAGCGGAAATTCCTTAACAAGGCCTTTATAAATCAATTGTAAATTCTAAACAATTTAAGTGGTGATTGAGATTTATTATATGTGCATTTTTCCATTATGAACTCGTATGTGTTGCCCCATTATCAGGTGATTAATGAGTCGAGCCCCAAATCGTGTGTTGCTCTAAATTGATATGTGTTGTCCAGAACTTGTCTACAGTTATCGTATTGTATACCAAACATGTATTGCCCCGAATTGTGAGTCACTGTGGAGTCGAGCCCCAATAAAGTATGACTCAGCCATGAATTTCCCTCTGCCTTCTCCCCCAGCCTTAAGTGAATTTTATCAAACACTTTGAGCATCGAGAATTGTGTATGTTAAGTTAGAATTAGAGTCAGTAGAGTCAGACGAAGTATGTAGAGTTAGCCTGAGTCGAAATAATGTGTTTTGAAGTAATTTTAGTATATTTTTCTTAGATTTAGAGTCAAGACGATTCGAGTGAAAATTTAAGAGTTTAGGTTTGAAGATCTGTCGTTGAGACTGAGGTAGTTTTCTATTTGATTTGAAATGTCGTACACCCCGAAATCAAATGCTGCATTCCACTGCATACAATCTGAATTCATCATTTACAATGCAAATTATCATCAGTGCTGAATTTAAGAAGATGGAAAGTTAGCCTCATCGGCGAAACTGGGAGCCAGTCATCCTCATGCTTGTTCAACATTAAATCCTGAAGAGTAGAAATTGTTCAAAATTTACTTCAACACCATTTTACTGTAGTTTGATGGTCAAGAGAAGCAACAATAGATCGACTGTGGAAATTTCGTACACATGACTATATCTTATGAAGATTATGTAGTGGCTTTGGAGCAAATTCAAGATACTGTAGTTAAAACCCGAGAAAATTATCCATTTATACCATGAGAAACAATGTTTGCTGTCCTACAGGAAGTCAGTCTTTGTATCGGCCGGTATCTTCTAGAACAAAGTGTTATGCTGTTCCAACGTACAAAGGATGTTATCATTAGGACCATTGCTGAATGTGATTAGTGTAACGTGAAATCACCTTGTGTCAAAAGTTTAAAATCTTATATACAAGAAAGAATTATGTAAGTTCAAAGAACAAAAGCAATGAAACAAAATCTACATTTACTAGTCTCATGCAATTTAAAAGGTTCTAAAGAAATGAGGATATAAAATCTTTTGTAGAGTGGTCGGGCTTCGATAATTTACATGACTGCTGAATAAACAAATCAGACATGTAGTCAACTCTATTCTTAATCAAACCAAAGTTGAATTAACGCTGAATCAGCATTGAAATAACGTTGAATCTACACTATCATCTAATGTTTTATATTAAGTCTACGCTTGTACTAACTAGATGACAGGTTCTGAGAAATAAAAGAAAGACTTAATATTTATATTGTTGTTTTATTAAAAATATTTAAAATCATGTAATCTCTTTGAATTGAAATATGTGCAGTTACTCTAATTACTTCTTAAAATTCTCTATACTACTGAAAATTTGTGATTAGTGAATTTATATTTAAAGACATAAAAATCTTTGCACTCATCATTTTATTTCTTCTATTACTTTGATTTAATTCGATAAACGATAAAGTTCTAGCTTTAGGAAACATTACACTAATTCTAACCCAAATGTGACTTTGGTTCGCATGCTTTATTGACACATGTTTTAAGCTGAAGGGTCTACAATAAACGATGGCAATTTATTATTTTTTTCTTACAAGTTTTATTTGACAAATTGTTACAATTTCATAGAACAAAATTGGATATAGTGATGCAAAATAAAAATTTGTGTTTAATTTAGTTCTTGTTCTTAATTTTTTAAACTCTGAAATGGTAAGCTTTTCTTGAATTTACATTACTATCCATACGGCAATTTGAATCTGGATATTACGCATAATCAGTTTGCACTATTGTACGAGATGCATACAAACTTCTTTGTGCGAAGCAAAATGAGTTTCTGAAACAGGATTCAATGGACGTTCGTTCGTAATTTGAATCTGCAGACAATTTTCCCGCTGAAACTGCAGCCCACTGTCTAATTATATATGATTGTATAATTCAGTGCCAAATTATTAGTGCCGGGTGAAGAAGTTGATTTAAGATATTTGTGGTGTTGGTGGGTAATTCTAGTGGTGGGAGAATGGTTCAAAAGCATATATTTTCCATCCCAGAGTTGAGTTTTCATCCAGATGGAATTCTTTGTGGACATGCAAGGCTTCAAGAAGCTCATCAACTAGTTCGTCTCAAAGGAGTCGGCTATAATTCCTTTCCAGGAAGATGCTCAACCTATGGTCCACCTCTTTGAACCACCCTACTACTGGGACTCGCTGCCTGTCAAATGCAAGAGTGAAAATTCATGGTTGACGCACGATTACCATGGTCTAGAATGAACATCTGCTGACAATCTCTATGAAGAAGTAGGACTTGTAATACGAGAAAAATTATATGATGCTCGTGCAGTCTACGGCAAAGGACTCGAGAATAAAAAATGGTTGTCTCAGTATGTGCAAAACATGTATAATTTGGAGAATCTAGGCTGTCCCTCGCTAAAAAAACTGTACAGTACAGTTTCAATGAAGTACAATCACCATGTTCAATGCTGAAATGCAAATTGCGCAGTTCGAAATGCTCTTGCTCTCAAGACCTGGTTCATGTCTGTTCAGGATCAGCCGGCTATTAGGCATTACTCTGGAAGCAGAGTAAATGACGATGATACAAGTGAAAGTATTGCTACTACGGATACTTCCTTGAGAAACACAACCCTCAAAAACTTTTATAACCGTTTTGAATTTATTTTCTAACTACGTTCACTTTTGTCACATTATAGGTTGAGATTTTCTCTTGTAAAATTAGGCTAAGTTTTTCTTCTTGAATGATCCAATCATTTAATTTTACATCAAGTGAAGATTTATCAAAACCCATCCAGTTGATTGAGAATTACTTGAGCTCATTTTAAATTTCATGTTGTATTTTTTTTCGGCTTCAAATACGAGAAACATCTTTGGGTTGAATTCTAAATCCAAATATCGCTGCCTGTCAGCGTTGGACAATCGCAGACGTCGTTGGGCTGCATTTTGAACGTTGGACTTTATTCGAACATCGTTGGGTTGAAATTAAATCTCTGCGCCGGCCACACAACATTGGGTTGCATTCTTCAAATTGCGCGCAATTTCGTTTCTTTTAACACTAGATAGATAAGCATTTTGAGTATAGGTTTGATTTATTCCGCTTGAATGTTGGTGAAATAATATTTAAGAAAATAAATAGAACAAATGAGAAAAATGAAAACAGGGACAAGAAAATCTGAACTTTAAAACAGGGTCTATGTGTCTGAAATATTAGACAGAATTTTCTAGAAGCTTCGAGGTTCCCCAAGATCACATATGTTTCTAGGATTTCTGATTACAAACAGGGACTTCTAACATTCTGAAACCCTATAACTGGGTCGGTCTTGCGGGGATCCAACTCGTTGAGCGAACCATGAATTCGTTCCAGCTTCATCGAAATTTCGATCACTTTAAGTATTATCTAAGTATAAGTTGAATGTCCCGTCATCTACTGCTGTTATCGACAAGCTATAATTTAGAATGGACGCGAACCATTATCGACTGTCGGGAACTTAGCATAGATATAAACCATACTTTGTAATGTTAGGTTGGGTTTTCGAATAAACGAAAAATGAGAGTCGTCTAGTTCACATATGTTCTTCGAATTTCCGATTACCAACAGGGACTCCTAACATTCTGGAACCTCCCAACTAGGTTGCGGTTCTCGTTAGCCTGTAGTTCAGCAACACATCTTACACACAGAAGGAATGAGAATCGTTAGGGCGTAGATTCTCCGAAGCCTGTCGTGAAGCAACCCGCCTTACACCAAAAAACCAAGCATCGTTGGGTCATAGATTTTCTCTCTGAAGTCTGTAATGCAGCAACCCGTCTTACACCGAAGCAAGAGGCACCGTTGTCTTGAATTTTGGAATTTAATGCTATCAGAAATACTTGGACACATCATTCATTCATCCTAGCAACTTCAAATTATTTTTAAACTTCAAACTTTTACATTTACTTCAATGTATAAAGTTAGAATACTTAATATCAAATAACAAAACAGGTTAATTATCACATTTATAATTACTGGCTGGTTGTTCTGCAGCCGAAACGGTAAAACAGGAACTCACCTCGTTGAGCGAAACATAAATTCGTTTCAGCTTACTCGAAATTTCGATCACTTAGAGTATCATTCAAGTATAAGTCGAATTTCCCGCCATTTACTGCTGGTATCGACCACTTATAATTTAGCACGAACAGGAACCATTATCGACTGGCAGGAACTCAGCGCAGATATAAACCATACTTTGTAATTTGGGGTTTTTGAATCATTGGGGCATGGATCTTCTGAAGCCTGTAGTGTAGCAACCCGTTTCACACCCAAGAAAGAAGCGTAGTTGGTTTGAATTTCGGAATAAAGCGTTCTCGGAGATACTCAGATAAATAAGTTATTCATTCTTTTAACTTAAAATTATTCTTAAACTTCAAATTTGTAAATTTACTTCAATACATAAAGTTAAAATACCTAATTTTTAATAATAAAACAACTTAACTATCAACATTTGTAATTATTGGCCGGTTGCCGAAGTGGCATTGCCATACATGTGGGACTGATTTTCTATGTGGCGAGCGCTCTCACATTTATGCTCTCCAGCGTCGAATCATCCGGAAACATCGATGGGTCTTTCTAACAGAAATGTTAGAATCAATGCTTCCAGAAACTTCAAAACAGGAACTTTCGAAAGAGATAGCGCCTTTCATGTCTCGTGCATTCTCGAAACTTCGATTTGGACATCATGTCCTGTACCCATGCTTCCAGAAGATTTGACGACAGAGACAATTTTAAATGTAATAGTTCCTCATGTTGCAAAACTTCTAGAAACTATAATGTTTAGAAAATTGTTAGAGATCTCATTCATCAATGTTTCCAGAAGATTAGATTCCTAGAAAGTACGATTTCCAGAAGCTTCAAGTTCCTAGGAAAGTTTAGCGGAGAAGTTGGGGTGGGTTGTGGCTCGGTCGATAAAACAGGGACAATTTCTATCGATCAAGTCAAGATTGCATGTCTAAAGGAGGGGCACATTCCAATATTTATTAACTGATTATTTGAATCATGAAGATTCCCTGAATAATAACATACTACGCTGCTACAATCGAGGCTCAACATCTTGCAGTGCTAAGTTAGTTTCAGACGATTTGGAAAACATCGTGTCAGACAGCGCACATAGCTGTGCTCAGGATAACAAAAACTACGCGAAATTCCATGCAAAAAGAAGATCCTTAAAAAATGTCGGGAGATAGATTTGAAATACGCCACAATTGTCAGAAATATGTGTTAAAAACCCTTACTTTATATGGAATTTATATTATAATGTCAATGATTGTATATGTGTGTCGATTACTCGTCTGAAAATCTATGAAAAATCTTTCAGGTAACGCAGGCCTGCGAAAATGAAACGTTTAGGAGTTTACTAATATGTAACAATGTTTTCCGACGTATTTTTTAGCACTGAATCTGAATCTGGTCACAAAGTTTGCCTAGCACGTCGGGATTTCGAAATATTCTAATCTGAAAGTGCAAAAAGGACCGTTTTTTACATTTTCAGATTGAAATAACTTCAAACGTAAGAATATCTGTTGATTTAACGAACATATTATCATTCCTCATGCAAATATCTATGGTAATGCATATGTAAAGTTTTAAAATTGTTTAAAAATTTATAAATAATTAATAAAATCAAAAAACCAACTTCATATTCTCTAAATAATGTCCACTAGACTTTTTGTAAAGTCAACTTCCTTGAAACTCTGTATTGAAGGGTTTTTTGACAACTAATTACGAATTACACGTGAAAATTCGAAAATTCAAAATACGGTATTTTTTCACTATAGATCACTATTAAGAGGTTTTGTGCAGCGCTGAAATCAATTTTACGGTCAGAATTGAAAATTTCAAAACTGCAGATTTAATTTGGCAGAGAAAATAATTGAATAGGCAGCGAACTAGGCAACAAAGAAAGGTGGGTTAGCGATCCGTACAACTAAGGTAAGCACAGTAGGTGATTCGGCGAACAGAAGCAAGATCAGTCAGTGATCCAACCAACTAAAACAAGATCAATCAGTGATCCAATCAAATAAGGCAAGATCAATCAGTGACGCTACCAAATAAGGCAAGATCAGTCAATGATCCAACCATCTAAGCCAAGATCTGTCAGTGATCCGGCGAACTAAGGCAAGTGTAGTCACTGATCCGTCCAACTAAGGAAAAATCGGCTAGTGATCTGACCAGTTAAGCAGAGTTCTTAATTCAAAATGTTAAGTTAAATGAATGCATAACGAAAATTTCATCCCGTTTAAAGCACCAAAAATAGTCAGCTAGCGTGGCTGAATTTTAGGTTCCTTGATATCTTAGTTCCGTTTCTCTAATACCTTGATGAAGAATTCTGCTTAGCTGGTCAGATCACAAGCCGATCTTGCCTTAGTTGGACGGATCAGTGACTATACTAGCCTTAGTATGCTGGATCACTGACTCATCTTGACTTAGTTAGTAGGATCACCGACTGACCTTGCTTTAGTTTGCCGGATCACTGGCTGATCTTGATTTAGTTGGTTGGATCACCGACTATTCTTGTTTTAGTTCGCTGGATCACTGAGTAATCTTACCTCAGATGGTTGGATCATTGACTGGTCTTGTCTTAGTTGGTTGGATCACTGACTGATCTTGCTTTCGTTGCTTGGATCACTGATTGATCCTTTCTTAGATGGTAGGATCACCGACTGATGTTGCCTTAGTTGGCCGGATCACTGACTGCTCTTGCCTTAATTGATTCGATCACTGACTGTTCTTGCCTAAGTTGGACGGATCATTGCACCGAGGTTGCAAAAATCAAGATCTTCCCGGAAGGTATCTCAATTAATGTATTTTATTTCATTTCAATTCAATCCATTTAAGATACCTTACTATATCTTCATAAAAAACATTGGTGGGGGGAAGGGGTAGGCACGCATGGCAGGCAGAGGGCGATGCCCCCTTTTAATATAATATATTTGGTTTCTTAATATAAGTCTGTCTGAAAAAAGCTATAGATTGAGAAACTAGGGGTAGCTTTTCACAGACCTCAATTTTTAATTATTCATTGAATTAATATTTCACATAGGAGTCGCATCTAGGTTTCCGATCAATCTGATTTTCTATAAAGCAACAAGGTAACTAGGAATGAATACTGTGTAATATAATGATTCCACGATTAATTAAAAATCCGTGGTCCGTGACAGGGCACCCTCATTAATAAAAGTTAATTGACTTAATTACGCTAAGTGGCTACACCACAACAATTATACATATCACAGATAGCTTAAGGAGTAATCATCGATGAAGAATAATATCTATTTTGTTTAGAACGTAGGTGAGGTGCTAGATTGTTCGCAGTAATATACAATTTTAATAATTGAAAGCTTACTGCACTTTCCACGGCGCATCTTGGGAACAAATTCATTGAATAAATTCATCAAATAAGTTGCAATCCGGGTCAGCAGTTCCTGAGACTTTATCTGCGAAGCAGAGCCAGAGTAGCAGTTTGCAATTCTGTTCAGCGGTACCTGAGACTTCGTCTACGAAGCAAAGCCAGAGTAGCAGTTCTCGAGACTTTATCTACGAAGCAGAGACAGTGCAGCAGTTTGATGTCCGGTTCAGGGGTTCCTGAATTTTCATCTTCGTAGCAGAGCTAGTTAAGCTGCTTGCAGTCCTGTGTAACTGTTCCTGAGACTCGATCTGCGGAACAGAGGCAGAGTAGATGTTTACAGTTCTCTCTGACGCCTCCTGAGTTTTCATTTTTTTAGAACATCCAGAGTAGTTTCTTGAGATCCTGTTCCGTGATTCCTGAGTTGCCGTCTTTGTAGAAGAGTCAAAATAGCTCTTTGCAGTAAGTTTCAGTGATTCCAGAAGCTTATTTATGTTTCAGAGTTTATCACACCTGTTTGCAGTTTTGAGAACGAGTCACTTTGAATTGAATTGGCTTAATAATGATTTATTATTATTAATTTAGTCTTATTAAATGTATATTTTTTTTACTTTCAGAAAGTATCTGTAGTTGTAATGTCCGAAAAATTTGAAGTAAGTTGAGTCCCCTTCTCTACAATAATTCTGGTCATTTGGTTCATCCTGCTTTCATATGAGTACTTGCGAATACGTTGGCGAGAATCAAGTTTTACCAGTAGATAATTTTTCATAGATTGAAAATTATCCTGTAGCATATATTACATTAAAATTAATTCAGAAATATTTATGTAGAATTTATTTAAATTAAGTTGATTTTCAAAGTATTAATGTATAATATATTTTAACAAAAAAAATCAATGTAGAAAACATTTGTTCCTAATAGAAACGGGCTCTGATTACCATTTTCTCTCATTCTATTTCTTCCCTCCGCATATAACTTGGGCAGCTCCAACTCACCCCCATGACCCATCTCAGAAATCTCTCATGCAAACTCTCCACACTCTTATGCTTCTTCCATCCCCAAAACTCCAATCCATAACTTAAAACTGACCACACTAGCACGTCGAACATCCACACTCTCATCCTCCAGTCGTCCTTGAACCTTCTGTTCCCTAAACCCCACACTTATCCCATTATTTTACTCGCACATTCAAATCTCTTCCTCACATGCAGCTCGTTTCCTCCTCCTGCCTCGATTCAAAAACTTAGGTAGCAGAATCCCTCCACCAACTCCGCTACTTCGCTATTTATCTCCCATTCGTATTCTTCTCTACACTTTCGATTTCTAAAACACATCGCCTTAGTTTCACTCATATTCACGCTCAAATCTTTTTCTCTTACATACTCTTCAAATTCTCTCATCATCAGATTCATCCATCTACTAAAAGGATCCTCCCAACTTGGTTTGTTGGCGTGATGCTGAGTTTGACCTACTCTTTCAACAGTCTTAAGGCATCATCTGTCCACTGAAAAAAATTTTCTTGATCCAAAGAAATGGTTTTTCTTGGTTTTTTTTTTCTTTATACAAAGGATTTGTTAACTTCGGTTGAGTGAATATTGTTTAGAGGCAAAAGAGTCATGCCTCAATTCAGATAAATTATTTCTTTGGTGATATTTTTATAATAGATAGAAATATTTCTTTGCAATAAGTGAGAAAATTATTAAGTCGAAGAAATGATTTCTTGGAAGCCAAGAACCTGATATTTTTAAACCTCTTTTCAACACTCAGTGGTGGGGTCCGCGGGTGATAGCTAGTAGAAATTAATTCCCAAGGAAATAAGTTAGCTGCAAATTTTTACCATAGTTATATCGAAAAGTAGATGTGATGATATATCTTACTGATTGTCATCTGATAATACTATGTTTTCTCAGCGTCAACACTGACTGTGCTTGAAATATTTTGGTAATTCTTGTTTACCTTGTGAAAAAAATTACTAACAATAATATTATAATTAATATAATTATTATTGCATTAAATAATACTTTTGAACAAATGTTAGATTTACATTTTTTTCATTTCAACTATTTGAATTTTTTAAACAATGGTATTATTTTTTGGTCCAATTAAATATTTGTTTGATCTCAAGCCACCCTCATTCCAATAAATTACATTGTTTCATTACACGAATATCTTGTTCCTTCGAGTCAAAAATTGGGTTCTTTGAATCAATTAATATTTTGTCAAACTTTGTTGCATTTTTATTCTGAACAATATATTGCATCTCAAGACCAAAGGAATATATAATCCCATTGGAAACCCATGTATTTTTTCGAAGAAATATTTCTTAAGATTAAGGGTACGCTTCTTTGAAGCAAGGAATCACATTTTTCAATCTGAAATATATTTTACTTCAGTTGATGGACATTAATTTGTTTGAGGGAAATATTTCCTTGAATTGAAATCACATTTGGTTATATCAACTACCTAGTGTTCAAACACAAATCTCTTAGTTCTTTCAAACAATAACAACGTTCTTCCGCTGATAAAACCATTTCTTTGTATTGAGGAAATACATGATTGGACGTATTCAGTACGATATTTCCTTTGAATAAAATAATTTTTTTTTTCATTCAAACTTTTTTTGTGTAGTTCCTTGCTATTTAGGAAAATTTCGATTATTATTACAAAGCCAAGTTCATAGGCTTTCAAAAAATCCATGAGAGCTACTTTGATGGAAGAAAGTACTATCTGTGTACTGGGAGAGAGAAATTTAGAAGCTTCACTGAGCCTGAGAGTCTTTAGTGAATTTCCAGTGAAGTTTTCTCGGTAGGGCAAATACAGTTTCTCTCTCGCTCAAAATCACCCAAACTTTAGTATAGAATGGGGGCGTCAATGTATGCTTGATTCAAAAACATTTTTTTGAGCTTGTATGTTTCATTTAAATTTGTTTGAATCAAATAAATCTCTCTTCTAAGTTAACAGTATTTTGTCGTTAAATTAACCACAATTTTTGCATCACTTCCGTGAGTGAAAAATGTTAAGATAGAGATGAAATGGCTTTATGTCAAGACACGTTGAGAACATAATCAATTTTTTCAAATATAATATCGTCTATAATTTCCATTCTGAAAGCAACGAAATATCTTACGCACTCCAAAAACCACCTTTTCAACACGACATGCGAAGTGGCTCGAATGCGTCAGCAATGCAATTTCCACCATCTTTAATGTCTTTAAACTAGAACTAACGACATTACAACACCTGCAGCATCCCGACGCCGACGTGGATTCTCGAAAATCCGTTATTTGTTTTGATAAGAAAAAAGATTATTTATTTGAATTAAACGAATAATTGTTGAATTTAAATACAAATCTCTTAAGGGCATGTCTAACAGTAGTCACGTGACCAAACTAATGCTCGATTTTCATTCTTCATTTTTGGACAGATTTAAGTCTTTTTGTAAATAGAATATCGCTCTGAAACTTTGGGAAATGCAAAAGGAAACAGTATCTTACGTTTGTATACATCATTTGGGTGGAAATTTGTAAAAAAAAATTCTCGAAGAAATTAAATTTGGAGCAACGTCAGAATTTTTTTTCCAAACTACTTATATCCACACGAAATGAGATATCGAGTTGAAATTTTCGGAAATGGCATAAACAGCACTAAGGAACGTATTTATGGTCCTAATTATTTACACTTAAAGAAAAAATTTTAATGAAAAACTAAATTTGAAGAATTACCGACCGTGCTGTAGAAACCGTGAACAGCATTCCATTCTCG
>JAUMHM010085525.1:0-11550 GCA_032362435.1 Melikaiella ostensackeni | reverse complement strand
ACCTGTATCATTTCTAAATAAAAGCGTTTAAAATTGAATAATTTTAAATTGAAACTTTTGCAGCAGATGCTCTCAAACCTGTATCATTTCTAAATAAAAGCGTTTAAAATTGAATAATTTTAAATTGAAACTTTTGCAGCAGATGCTCTCAAACCTGTATCATTTCTAAATAAAAGCGTTTAAAATTGAATAATTTTAAATTGAAACTTTTGCAGCAGATGCTCTCAAACCTGTATCATTTCTAAATAAAAGCGTTTAAAATTGAATAATTTTAAATTGAAACTTTTGCAGCAGATGCTCTCAAAACTGAGAAATTTGAGACTACAGTTTTGGAAAATGGACAACTTTATTACAAAATAGTATAAATTGTATCATTCCTAATTAAAAACATTCAAAAATAAACAACTTTATTCAACAATTTTGAATCTAAAATCAATCAATTTAAACCTGAATAAAATTGAAACCAAACAATTAAAAATATTTGAATCTGAAAACATTAAATTTAAAACTGACTATCAAGGTTTTCAATATGAATTCTTGCAATTTTGAAAGATTTAATACTGAATTTGTTCTGAGATTTTGAATACTTGAATTTGAAACTAATATCGATACGGGAGGAATTCAATTTAAAATTGTTGAAGCATTAAGGCTATCAATTAATATTTATTGTACAATATTTGCAGTTGAATTCTCAATATCAATCTAAACTATTTCAGGGTGACCTCTAAAAACCTACTAAGTGCTTATTTTTACGAATAAGTAATAAAATGTTGTTTTTTTAATCTGAAGGTATTCAAAGAAAAAAAACCTAAACTTTCCTTTCAGTAAAAAATAAAAATAAAAAAAGAACCCTTAATTTAACAAAACTCAAATTCATTTTCGACATCCACTTTTCCCCTCTCGGTAAATACATGTCCCGACGAAAATTTTGACTTTATAAACTATCATCCAATTCCAACTGGTTTGGGTCCGATCGAGCCCGATCAATTTTTAGATTGGGGCAGTTAAGAAATAATGCCCGTCTATCAGTTAATTCCTAGAAGGACTTCAAAATTAGTCACTATTTTAATATAAAACATTCAAAATTGTACAATCTTAAAGTAGTAGCCTACAACATCGTGAAATTTGAAATTGGAAACATCTAAAAATTAAGAAATTTAAACCAAATATTCTTGATTTTTAGCTTTGGAAGTGAAAAGACTTTAGTTTCAAGGCCTCAAAAATTAGACTGCTTTAAAATCGTGGATTCGAAGCTAAAATTTCTAATTGAAAATATAGAAATTTTAAAGATGAAATATTTATTTAATAAGTATCACATCATGTAGTATCAAGTGACATTTAACATGATTGGATAGATTTGTTAACTAGAAGGTGTGATTTCTGTAAAAATAAATCGCTCTTATTTTCACCGTTCAAAATTGAAGAACTTGAAAAATTGTGGAACCTTTAAAGTTTAATTATCCTAAAAAGTTGAAAACGTTGGAAACTATATGCTTTCTTACTGGAAACTTTCAAAATTAATGAATTCAAACTCAGAGTTAAAAATTAAACAATTCGGATCTTCGTTTAAGAATTGAAGCATTCTTTATTCATGATATTGGAACTAAGTCGTTAAAAATGATTAATTTTCAAATTGTGCATCATGGCTCTTGAAATTCAATTATTTTAATCTAAAGTGCGAAGTTAGTAACTTAAAAATCAACGATAAAGCATTTCCATGCAAGGGGAACAATTTTATGTTGCTTCGAGTGGGAAAACAATTTTATAAGATGTCAAAGGAACTTCAAGGTGGAGAAAGTGAATGAATTTGAAGATTATTATTATTATCAATTACTATTGTTCTGATGTCTATACCTGCATATTCGTCCACTCAAAAAGTGGATTTTGATCCATGTGATGTAACAAACGTCCTGGTGTGCAAATCACTATATTACATTGATCCATTCTTTCTTTTTCAAAACGTAAGTCTTTTCCACCTATGACCAAAGCTGCAGAGAGGGAATGATAACGACCAACTTTTCGCAAAGTCTCATAAATCTGACATGCCAGTTCTCTGGTTGGAGTTATTATAAGGGCACCAAGACCATCCATTCGCGTCCATCGCTTGCAGTATAATGTCTCAATGACCTAAAATTCAAGATATAAATATTGTGTTAGTACAGTTTACATATGGTTATTTTTATGCCTGATAAGTATGAAGTACCATCCCATTTATGAAAGTATGCGTAAAGATATGAAATATTAATTTCGCCATTTTAATAGAAAATATTGAAAAAGCATAATTATAATTACCGGTATTAGGAATGCTAGTGTTTTCCCACTGCCAGTTTTAGCTTGACCAAGAATATCGAAACCTCGTAATGCAAGACCGATAGTTTGCTTTTGTATGTCAGTTGGCTTGATGTAACCGCTCTCCTTCAAACCTTTTATAGTCTGTATGGATAATGGAAAATCGTAGAATTTCTTTACTTGCGTCTCATCAATCTGTAGAAAAATTGAGATTGTTATCAACAGTCAATATCAATATAACAAAAAAACTTAAAAAGATTTTATTTCAATATGTCTTTTTGACTTGAAAACACACAAACTTTATCCCTTTTTGATAGATTCCAAAAAATCTGGTGGTTAAATACATTAACTTAATTCAATTGCAAAAAAAAGGAAAGTTCTGTTGTCCTTATCATGGAAAAACTTATTTCGAAGTAGGATCGTTAGTACTATTACACATACATTTAGAAAATCTGCAGCATTTGCACTGTACACTTTCAAAATGGAACTGTAAAGTTTAAATTCAAGCCTTCAGAAGTAAACAATTATAATTGTGAGCCACTCCAATTTAAACATCAAAATAAAGTATTAAGAATGAAAACTTTTAATTCTACAAAATAAAACTATTTTTAACCTAAACATTTAATTCTACGCAAATTAAAATTGGAAGCCTGCAAAATTGAACAATGGTAAATTTCTAGTCAAAATTTTAAAATCCTAAAAATAACAGACTTACCAGCAACATTCCATTTTTTAAAGAATGAAGAGAGTGGCTAGGTTTTATCAACAAAAGTGAACAAAAAATTCACCAAATTTTTATTAGAATAATGTGCTTTTCTAAAATAGATGTAATTTTAGTTATTAAATAAAATTAAGTTTAAATATTGAATCATTTTAAATTTCTTTTAAATCCGTCCACATTTAGACATTTTTTAATAACTTAAAATTTAAAAATCTCTAATTATGAATGAAACGTTTCATTAGATAAAAGTTTCAAAAACGTTCGAAAGTTTCACAATATGCTTGCATTTGGCCAAAGTTTCATGAAACTTTACAACCCTCATTGAATAACTTTTGATATTTTAAATTAAAAATAATTGTTGAATTAGAGCGGTTTAAATGTTAAATTACCCAGAAACTTTTGACTTAAAAAGTGATGAATTATGAAGATTTTTTATTTTAAATTGTACAATTTTGAACGTTCTTCTGCAAATAAACAATTCTAAATATTTGAATTTGGAACTGTTGAATATCAAGCGCATTCAGCGGTATATCATTCAATTTTATGGGACTCAAAGTTAAAATTGACCTATTTTAAATATTTTTAACTTCTTCTATAAAAATATTTTCACTATTAAAGGTTTTATTCTGAAATTGTACATTTTTTAACGATTTAAATTTAAAACTAAACAATTTGAAACCTCTCAAGTATTGAGGATTTGACTTTGCAATTGTAAAATTAATTAAAATTTGAAAGCAAATATTTTGAATATTTCAATCTAAAATCAGGGTGTAAATACAGCGGAGATCTATCACAAAATTCACGTACAATTCCCGCAAGCTTTTTGAAGATTCCCGTACAAATTTTATTTTTAAATTTCTTTCTTGTATAAATGATTTTCGTGACAATTTATTATGTTCCTAAAAAATAGGGTTAATAATGTTAACAAAGTAGGTATATTTTTATAATCAAACCGGAGAATTCAACTTTTATTGTCCGTCTTTTGTTAATAAATTTAATGAAATCCTCAAATTTTGAACGATTTTTATATAATACTTCTCCACGAAAGATAATTTCTGTTTAACAGACCCCCGTTTTTAACAAAAAAAAATTAAATAACACTTTAAAAATGACACGAGATTTTTTCCCATACACTTGAGGACTTTCTGCAGTAAATTTGTAAAATACTGAGTTGTGTGTATTTAAAAATATTCTATTTATTTAACTGAGCTTAAAAAAATATTTGGCATATTTGAGGGTTTTCTACCTATACGCTTCGCACTCGAATAATTAAGTCTGTCCAAAACGCGAAATTTACTATATCATGCTGCAATGTATTATAATAAATTTATGTTATATTAATATCTGTACCTTCATTTGTATAATTAATTATGTTTACCGCTTAACAAATTAGATTAGTGCATCTTTATTATTTTAAAAATTTTAAATTTGACAAAAGTAAAGTCTAATTAGTTAACGGGACTTCGGTTTTAGGTGGAAAATTATGTAGTTAAACATTTTATGGTATTTTGTGTCGTTTTTTCAAAAATGTATTTATTTGTTATGTTATTATTCACGATTACAACAAAAACGATGCGTTGTATAAAAAAATAGTCTTAAGAATATTTGTACACCTTTTTGAGATGAACAATTTTATTTCGTAGCATTTTTTCGAATCTTGCATAGTTTGACCGGAAAATGGATTTTTTTATTTTTAATAACATTTTTCACAATTAGAAGAAAAACTATGCGTCACATAAAAAAACAGTTTCAAGAAAATTTGTAGGTCTTTTTGATATAAACAATTTTGTTTCCGAACATTTTTCTCGTATCTCGTACAGTTTAGCTGGAAAGTGAATTTTTTAAATAACGTTTTTCATGAATAAAAAAAAAACTATGCGTCTCATAGAAAAAATAGATTCAAGCAAATTTGTAGGAATTTTTTAGATGAATAATTTTGCTGTTGACATTTTTTTCGTGTCTTGTATAATTTAGCTGAAAAATGAAATTTTTTATTTATTAAATACCATTTTCGATGGATAAAACCAGAAACGTTCGTCAAAAATGGCTGGTTAACGAACTCGTCCTTTTTTAGGCCTTAAAACATTGTGCTGAAGGGCAGTCCAATCGGATAATTCCTTCGAAAATTATCGTGTTCACAAGACGACAACAACAGACAGACGCCGGAGTGAAATCCATTTTTCTCATTCAGTGAGTCCGAAAACGTCGAAAAATAAAATAAAAAACAAATAGGGACACTCAAAATTGAGCATTCTTAAATGCTATTTATCTATTTTTTTTTAACTTCATACCTTTTTTAAAACTAGCTAGAAAAAAATTTTGAAAAAACTGAAATGAAACATGGAACACTGACTTCCTCTGTGCTTTTCATGCCTTGGGCTTGTCAATTTCGTTTATAGTAATTTCTTATCAGTAAAAGGTCCTGATTTGTTCAAAATATTCTTTTGAGCAATCTAGAAAAAAATAATTAAATGTACTAGTACTATAGGGGTTAGGGCGGCCCTTAAAAATTATAAGTACGATTTTCCAAAATGGTACACTACCGGCGGAAATGATCTACGCCCTATTCTTTGAGATGCTGCTAAAGTGCCTTAATTTTAATCATATTACCATGAAAGTGCTTTCCTCTTATTAGCACGAAAGGCAATAAAATTCTGCGTCTAATAAGCCCAAGTTCAAAGCAAAATGTCAATTTTATAAAGAGATATTGCAAAAAATATTCTTACATGATTTAAGAAAATTTAAAACTATAATAGTTGTGTAAATATTACTCAAATTTATCAAAACATGATAAATAATGATTTTTAAAAAATATTTGTACTTACACATTTTCGAAATTATGCGACTTTTTTGCACCAAGTTTGACTCTAGAGCAGAAACTAGGGAAAAGATTAAAAAAATATCTTAACAATTTAAAAAATACTAAGGAGACTTACATTTAAAATGAGCCCAAAAACTTGAGAAAAATGTAAATTATCTCTAGAGTTATTCCATTTTTTCATAAATATCGAAATTTGATGTTTTTATGTAATATCTTTTTATAAAAATGATATTTTGCCTTTAGCTTGAGCTTATTAGACGCAGAATTTTATTACCTTTCGCGGTATTATGAGTAAAAAATCGTAATGTTAATATTATAAAAATTAAGGCACTTTAGCAAGAACTTAATAAAAAGCGTGTAGATAATTTCCACAGGTAGTGTAGTCAGAAAAAAAATTATTCAAAAGTGCATAAAAATGACTACGTGGAAAACTTTTTTTCTTTCCGCTATTGACTTGCTTAGACTTGTCAATTTATTCTAGTGCACATGATAAGTAGAAAACCCTCAGATATCCAACATATCTTTTTAAGTTGAGCTAGATAAATATATATATATTTTTTAATACACACATTTTTTTAGAGAACTTTTATCAATAGAAAGTCCTCAATATATCAGAAACGTGTTTTGTGATGCAATGTATAAGAACGAATCCCAACTAGCCTCCCAAAACAATAAAAAATTGACATCTATGAAAACAACTATAAAAACTATGAAAAGGATAATTTTCTCAGAACTACCTGAATAAACTTCGTACATTTTCAATACGTTCTTTTTTTTATTCTCAATTTCTGTGACGAAGTTTTCCTTTCTTATTATGAAGCTTATATTTTATCATCCAGCTACGCGTATGAAACATAAAAAAGTCCAGCTTCAAAAATAAAACTCCGTACATTTCTCACACCAATAAATTTCCCGTACAATTCCCACTTTTCCCGCTCGCTGGACAATCTGAAAATTAATTCTTTTTCAATACTTGAATTTATTTAAGGTTGTTTAATTATTTCAAACGCTCTTAATTCGAAATTATTGAATTTAAAACCCATTTTATAAAAGTGTTTTATTTTAAACTCTTTGCATTTTAAATTTATTGAATTATAAACACTATCCATTTAAAATTATTGCGCTTTAAAAAATTTTAACTTATAACTAATAAAGTGTTAATGATTAATATTTGAAGATGTACAGTTTTGAATTTTATGAGTTTGCATTTACGTGATTTTATATGTTATAATTTCAACAACTAAAACTTAAAATTGTCTAATTTTTAGTGCTTACTTTCCACTTCTTCTGTAAATTCTGTAAAACTGCTAGAACTTTTATAATTTACAGTGACAGGGTAGGGTTTTCCAATAGGAATTTAAGAAATTCCAAGTTAAAAAAATAAGTTTACTGTTAAGTATTTCCTCAGGTCTCAAACATTTCTTCCAGTGGTCACCCTGATTACTGAATAAAAAATACAAGTTTCAATAGAAAACTAAATATCTCAATCTAAACCGATGTTATTGATATTGTTGTGCGTCTGAGAGAATGATAAATAGTAAAGAATGTTGTGGATGTAGAATGACATACATACTTCAGACCAAGAAGTTTCTTGGTCTGAAGTATGTCATCCTACATCCAGAACATTCTTTATAACTAAATGTATCTTTAAATGTAAATTTATAGATAATACAAACAATATATCAGTGTATTTATGTAACCACAAAAATACACTACCACCATGAAATTTCTTTCCGTCACTTTGGGTAAGTAAATAAATATTAATATGTAATAAAGATAAGTATGAACTGCCTTGCCATTATAAATGAAATAAACTTTACAAAAGTTATGTATAAATTGACAAAAACATGTGGAAAGGTTTTTACAATTCTAACCTCAAAATCCATTCATGTTTTTCAAAACAGAGAAAAAGTAGTATAAACAGAGTATGAACACTTATTTGAAATGTTAAGATGAGCACTTTTGTCTACTCGCATGTTAAATATAAACTTAATAAAACAAAACTGCATAAATACTTTTCGTATAATGGTACTCACTTTATCGTATTTACCTCGAAGTTTTGAGATTATTTCTGTCTCTGGATTGTGCTTCTTCTTTTCATAAACTCTAACCCTTTTCTTCGATTTTGCAGCCATCGTCTTAAATTAATTAAAAAAGATATCGAGACAATTTTATATATATTTCTGTTGAAGGTTTTTATTTTCACTCACATAACCTAGTACACAAATCTCCACCACCTCCACGCTCCAGAACCCACGTGCTCGATCTGCTCGAAGCAGCTTGCGGGCAGGGTTAGGAACGTATAATATTCAAGGTATCATGCGTGCTTTTCTACGCGTATATTACTACGCATAATACGACCTAGTTTTCTACGCGAGGTAACGTATTATGCGCCCAAAAAACAAATGCAGGGCGCATGCGTCTTCATAAAATAACCTATATTGACGTATAATTATTCATTATGAAAAATAGATTTTGTATAAAGAATTCACAATCATTAGGTGCCTGTGACTTTCTAGTCCCTTTAAATTCAAGTTTTGTAATTTTTTGTAGAAAAGCATACATTCTGCCACAGTTTTTTGTCCTTCTGATTCTCGAAATTCAAATTCTTCCCTGTGATTACACAATATTACGTAGTTCCACCCAGTCCAGAAATAATTATTTATTTTTTTTTTTTGCTTATTCGCTATTGTGGATGATTTAATTCATAAAAATCAATCAATTTAAAATATGAGGTTATGTGCACGTATAACTTGGCATGTCCGCCATCTTGAAAAGTATCTTTCTGTGTTTCTTACGATTTTCGACGTATATCACGTAGAAACCGTATTATACGTCAAAAACTACCGAGTTACGCGTATCTGACTAGCCCAGCTCGCAGGAAGTGAGAAGGAGGTTTGATAGATCTGTCATATTTCTTATGTCGGTAATGTAGCAATCTCAATAATTACCGATACACGCTCATTTCAAAAATTACCAAAAACCACTAAAATGACGGTTGCGGTTAGGCTTCTGGAACCGAAGATGAGAATCGATTCTCGATTCTTCGATTCCAAGAGAAAACGTCGATTCCGGGAATTAAAGAATGGACGATTTGGTTCCTTGTATTCTTTTATAGATGTACAAGTAAAATATAGGATATAAGAAAATAACACACTTTTAATTTCTTCCAAATGTACGCCTGTGATTATTGTAAAAAATCCATCGTTATATCATCATTAAAAGAAATTTGTTCACACAGGAGCAATTCAAATTAAACATTTTTACGAGAACATAGAGAAGGTTTTTTATTTAAAGTAGGTTCTTCATTTCCTCTACAAATTGTTTATTACAAATGATTTTCACGTGAAAAATTTGCGTGTCAAAAACAGTTCTTACACTTCGTTCTTGATTTACTGAAAAAAAAATTATTTTCTGATTTTGCATATAAATGCAGTTACTAAATTTTACTTTTAACTTTCTTTCATTTTGACATAAAATAATATTTTTCTTTCTATATACAAATTTATTTCTTTTATTTGTGTACTTAATTAAACTTCATGATCAGCCTTAATTTACTTTTGTTTTGTTTATTCTCTGAATCACTTACGCATTACATTCATCTTTCGAAAATACCGCTAAATGAGGATAAAGTTTGTGAGGTTATGTTGCACATCAAAGTACGAGCGGATCGGTCCAGTCCGTGCTGTGCCCCCCACCACTGAAACCACTATCCGCGCTCAGCCAATGAGCCCGGGAGTGTTCAAGCGGTTCGAGCTCTTCACGTTCACGTTACAGTACACTGTACAGTACAACAGGTATAACATTGCGTGCAATTATACAGCATTTTGTTTGATGATTTATTTATAAATGTTTAAATGGAGTCGAGTGAGCGAACTGTGAGTGTTAAGAAGTGCAGTGCTTGTGGTGTCACATTTACGCAGCAAAGCTCCCTAAATAAACATTGTAGAGAAGTGCATGGTATGATTCAACTGAAGACGAGGGGCTATTCACTGAGTTACGATGAGTGGAAGAATACCTAATTTTCGAAGAGTTGCAGGTCATGAATCCGAATTAACCCAGAGTTGAGCTGAGTGACGCGGAACGAGTCAGAGTTGGCTGGAGTTGGCGAGAGTTGACGAGAATTGGAGAGAATTGGAGAGAGCTGGCAAGAATTGGACAGAATAAGGATGAATTTAAAGAATATAAGAAGAGCACGAAATGAGTTTAAAAAGTACTGAAAGAATTTTCAGATGATTTGTCGGTGAATCCAGATAAATGAAAAATAATTAATATTCACAATAAACCCCAGGAATAAATTCTATCTTCCAGTTGGGTAAAAACACTGCAGCACATTTATCCACTCAAAGATAAAATTTATCTGGCGAAAGATAAAAATTTATTTGACGAAAATATTTATGTCACGTGCGTGAAATTTGTCAAGTGGCACTTCGATTTAATTTAACACCTCCCTATTGAAACAATCCTGGGGGAAATATGTACTCGTGTAATTTTCGGACAAGATTTGCACGAAAAAATCCGCAAGGATCAATTGCCTGATTCGCGGATTTCCTAGAGAAATTTGAAAATCCTCGCAGGATACCTCGTGTTAATTGTGTCCGAAAATTACATGAGTATTTCCTCCAGGCTTTTTTCAATACTGAGGTGTTTGACATTGAATTGTCACTTGACAAATGTCACGCATGTGACATAATTTTTTTCGTCAGATAAATTTTTATCATCAGCCAGATAAATTTTATCTTTCGCCAAAAAAAATTTCATCTTTGAGTGGATAAATGTGCTGCAGCGTTTTTATCCAGTTTGAAGGTAAAATTTATTCCTGGGGCTTACTGTGTTGATAACTCATTTTTATTGAACATATATAAAGTAAATATGATACATATAATACAAATAATACACTAAGTACGTCCATAATAAAACAACCCACTTTGTCGCTTGTCAATAAGGGTCAACTTCAGACAGAATTCAGTTTGATGTTGATCCTTATTGAGAAGTGACAAAGATACTTGAGTGCAAAAAAATGTATTCAAATATTCATTTTGAATAAATGCAATTTTCAAATTCTTCATTCAAGTTCTGTTTTCTAATATGATAATTAGCTTATTATGAATTAAAACCTTTTTTATTAAGCGTAAAATAAAAATATCAGCAGGTCAAACATATAAGTCCGGTATGAAATTTTTGTAATGGGCATTGTACAAAATAATCTCCTGAATGCGACGGTATGAGGTTCTATCGCGAATTCATGGTCCTTCTCTAGATATTCTGAATTAAAATTTTGTTTACGAATCATGCTCTATCTCCTATAATTATCGACACTTTGACGAAATTGTTTTCGAAACTATTAGGTGCTATTAAAATGAACAATGTTTATCGCTTGCAATTTTTTGTCAGTCTCTTAGTTTTTGCAAGAAACGCAAAAAGATCATATTATAAAAATCGATTTTTATGCATTGCTTAGGGATAAGTAAAAGGTTCGTTATCAGAATTAATTAGATTACGGTAACACGTATTAAACTTCTGTTATGCATTTTTGCATCTGACCCATGGTTTACGGGAAAAAAAGGATAAACAAGTTTTGCAACAAACTTTCTTTGAACCAGATTTCAGCCTGCAATTATTAAAATTTTCACAAAAGTTTAAAATTATTGTTACTTTTGTTACTAAGATGTCTCAAATATGGGTCTGCCACGATATCGGAATGATCATATTTAACTCA
>JAUMHM010085524.1:0-11552 GCA_032362435.1 Melikaiella ostensackeni | reverse complement strand
TGTAGATTTTTAGTTCTTCCAAGATCTTTTCATCCGAGCTCTTTAACACTTTAATATCTTCAGACATTTGCTGAACAATTGCTCCTGTGGATTTTACATTCTCTTGAACTGATAGTAAGAGAGATTTTAGCTCTTCATTCGTCGTCATTACTACTGAATTGGCACGCATTTTACACATCAAAACACAAAATACGAATAAGCTACGTAAGTTCTCAGAAAGGCGTGACAGGGATCGACCAAAAAACAGGTCCGATCAGATCGGCGGCTAGAACTGTAATCATTGTAGTCTGTAATCCCGCGGACATTTTAAGACCAGACACAAAAAAGTCCATAAGGCCCTTTTTGGAAAAAGTCGTTTAGTATGTTCAAGATATTTAAAACTCAAAAAGATCCTAAAAATTAAGATGTAAGGTCCTTGCATATAGGATTTTTCGAGTGATTAGATTCACAGCCTACAATTTGTAGTCCCAGACTGTACAGACTGTAGTCTGTAATCACACAGTCATTTTAAGACCACAAAAAAAAAAACAAAAAAATCCATCGAACCCTTTTTGAAAAAAATCAATTTACGTGTTCAAAGTATTTCGTAATGAGAGAAAATAAAAAAATTTGATAAAAATGTCTTTGCATAAGGGATTTTCCAACTGTTCAAGGTAGTCTGTAATCCCAAGGACATTTTAAGACGAGAAACCAAAAAAACACATAAGTTCCCTTTTGGATGAAGTTGATTTTTATGTTCAAAACAGTTAAAACTGAAAAAAAATGCTAAAAATTAAATTGTAAGATCTTTGTATATAGGATTTTCCAACTGATAACGATTGCAGACTATGGTCTGTAATCACAGACTACAGACTGTAGTCTGTAATCACACGGACATTTTAAGATCAAAAAGAGAAAAAATCCGTCGGGTCTTTTTTGCAAAAAATGTAATTTTATGTTCAAAGTATTTTAATATGAAAGAAAATCTAAAAATTTGAAAAAAAATTTTTGCATGAGAGATTTTCCAACTGATTATAATAGTCTGTAATCCTACGGACATTTTAAGACAAGAAAAAAAAATCCATGGGACTATATGCCCTTTGGAAACTAATTTGAAGTGTGTCACGGCAAAACTGTATAAGTGCAAAAAAACTGTTCGGGAGAACAAAAAAAAAAACGTTCTCAAAATTCGAATTATTAAAAAAAAAAAAGAATGTGAAAGTACTTTCGAGAGTTGATGGAGCTCTATAGGGCTATAAAAAAATTTGAGAAAGTTGATACTTTACGAGAAAAATCGTCAAAAATCGTCTACTGCCATAACCGAATAAGTGCCATGATTTTTTTTCTTCGAATTGTTCTTTCAAGCTCCATTTAACATAAAACGTATCCGTGTTAATGTAAAATAAAATTGAAAAAAGATTTGAAGAAAATGAAACAGATGATGTATCAAGAAAAACAAATCAATTATAAAATGTTTAAACAATTTTTGTTTAAACAATTTGTTTAAAAATGCGAGATGCGGAAAAAGTAATAGCGACATTCGATATTTCTAAAAAAATTACATAAAGTTTATGTGTTTCACAATTTTTTTATGGATCTAATTGATGACGTAGTATAAATAAACAATTTCATATAGTAGAATTTATATTAATACTGTATGGCAAATTAGGTGGAACAAACAATTGTGCGATACATGGATTTTATGTAATTTTTTCCGCAGAATCGAATGGCTCTATTAGCTTTTCCGTATCTCACGTGTTTGAACAAATTGTTTGAACAAAAACTGTTTCAACAATTTAAAAATCAAATTTGTTTTCACCAATATGAGCTATGGAAGTTTACAGAATTTTTTAGCCAATAAAACATGTTTTGAAACAAGTGGCACTTATACGGTTATGACGTGATACCCTTCATTTGTTCAATATATAGTCCAGATAATTATAAATTTCAATAAGGTCAATGCATTTTCTTAATATTATAAGTTTCAGAATGTATAATTTATGATATTGACAAAAATAAGTGAAAATTAAGATTTTTTAATTTTTTAATATTTTGAACGTAAAAATCGACTTTTTTCAAAAAGAGTCAAATGGATTTTTTTTTGGTTTTAAAATTTCCGTGGGATTACAGACTGATTAGATAGAAAATCTCTTATGCCAGAACGATGAGATTAAATTTTTAGAATTCTTTTGAGTTTTTAATAGTTTGAATATAACAATAGAGTTTCTTCAAGAAGGGCCTTATGGATTTTTCGTTAATGCCCATGAGATTACAGACTATCTTAATTAATCGGAAAATCCCATATGCCTGGACTATGAAATTAAATTTTCAGAATTTTTCTGAGTTTCAAATATTTTGAACATAAAAATCGAGTTTTTTTAAAAGGAGCCACATGGATTTTTTTGTTTCTGGTCATAAAATGTCTGTAGGATTACAGACTACCCTAATCAGTCGGCAAATCAGAATTTAAATCTTTTAAAATCTTTTGAATTTTTAAAATCTTCATGAATCTTTTGAATCTTTGTTTAATGATTTAAAATCTTTTGAATTCTTTGTGAAAAGGTTTACAATCTTCTTGAATTTTTGTGAATTTTCCGAAATGTTTGAAATGCTTGTTATCTTTGATATCTTTGCAAAATTTTTAAAATCTTTGAAATCTTTGCAATATCTTAGAAATCTTCTGAAATCACTTGAAATCTTCGTGAAATGATTTACAATGTTTTAAAATCTTTTAAAATCTCTGTACATTTTTATGAAATGTTTGAAATTTTTGCGAAATCATTAAAATTTTCAGAACTCTTTTGGAATCTTTTGGAATCTTTTTGAAATTTTGGAATCTTTAAAATCCTTCTGAAGTTTTTATAATCTTTGCGAAATCTCAGAAATTTGAAATTTTCTGAACTATACCCGAAAAATTATTTACCAATCTTTGCGAAATCTTGAAAATTTTCTGAAATTACTTAAAATCTTTGGGAATCTTAGTAAATCTTTATGAATCTTTGTGAAATCTTTGTGAAATCGTTTGAAATAAAATCTTTGAAATCTTTTGAAATCCTTGTGAAATGATTTGCAATGTTCTGAAATTTTTTGAAATCATTGTGAATTTCTCTAAAATGTTTGAAATCTTTGCAAAATCTTGGAAATCTTCTGAAATCTTTGAAATCTTTGCGAAATCTTCTGAATTATATTTCAGAATTTTTTACCAATTAGAATACCAATCTTGAAAATCTTCTGAAATCTTTCGAAATCTTTATGAAATTATTTTAAATCTTTTAATTTTGTTGATATCTTTAGAAATCTTTGTTAAATTATTTACAGTCTTTTAAAATCTTTTGAAATGTTATGAAATCTCTGAAATTTTTTGAAATCTTTGTCAAATGTTTTACAATATTTTGAATTCTTTGCAAAATTTTTTAAAATTTTATTCAATCTTTGAAATGTGTGGAAATCTCTGTGAATTTCTTTGAAATGTTTAACATCTTTATGAAATCTTTGAAAACTTTTGAAATTGTTGCGAAAGGTTCGCAAAATTTCAGAAATCTTCTGAATACCAAAATAATATATCAAAGATATGTTTATAAAAAATAATGAGTGCCATGGTAACCAAATCTGCGTAGATAATTAAGACATCGAAATCAGGGTGGCTACTATTTTTATAATTTTCATTTCTCGGCTTTCTCCCGGTTCTCCCGATTGAAATTCGTGATTTTTCCCGGTTTAAAAAAAATTGATGTATGCATCCTAAACTACGACTCAAGACACATTTATGCGTAAACGTCTTTGTCAAACGTTAAATTAATCTAAAATCTTATACAAATCGAAGAAAAAAATAAATCTCTGTGGAATCTTTAAAAGATTTCAAAATATTTCACAAAGATTTCGAAAGATTGCAAACAAACGTTAGCTTAAACTAAAATCTTACATAAATCAAAGAATTAATAAAAAGATTTCGAAAGGATTTATAAAAATGTCAAAGATGTATTTGCTCAACAGTAATAAGCTCTCAAAATTTTAGTCCGATCGGATAATATCTTCTGTTCTGTACATAGGCTTGAAAATTCAAATTTTGAAAAATTTCAAAAAAATTTTCTGTGGGGCGAAAAATTATGTTGAATTTTTGTAAGATATAGTTTTTGGTAGTGAATAATAATATAAAATTAGAAAATAAAAAATACAATTTGTGTTCGAGTCAACATTTTTTTTAAATGTGCAAAAATCGAGTTTTTTTAAAAATGGTGTTAGCTGTACATTAAAAAAAAAAAATTAAACACGTCGTACCTAATTTTTTTTAGCTGTGATCGAAGAAACATGTGCTTGTTTTTTTGTTATAAAAATGACATTTTTCCTGATTTGAAAATTGTTAATTTTACCTTTATGAGCAAATTTACATCTAGCACACAAAGACATTTTTTTCAATGATAGCAAAAGAATGGCATATTCCTTTGATTCAACCTGAAAAATTTTAAGTACGACATGTATCAGTATTTTCCAAAAAAGTTTTCAATTTTTAGAAAGTTCTTACTTGAGTACAAATGTTGTTTTTCAACTTCTTATTATATATTATTACTCACTACCAAAAAATGCACCTAGAAAAAATTTAGCATCATATGTTTGCCGAAGGAAAAATTTTTTCATAATCTAGTTTTCAAATCCATATACACAACTGAAGATAGATCGAACTAAAATTTGGAGAGTTTACTACTTTTCGGCAAATACAACTTACTTTTACCAAAATGGCAACAGTACTATTACTTTCTGGACAACCCTCGTACATAGGAAATGAAATACACTCATCTCCCGTAACTTGGCCGCCCTTTCTTTGACCGGCTTCACGGTTGTTCACGCTTGACTCCTTCTGCCCCCCCCCTGAGCGTCCCTTGACGCCCTGTACTCAAGGTCTTCGCTCGGATAGTCAGTGCCGTATCAAAAGTTGTTTACATCATGACTCTCTGGGCATATACTTTTGTACGTGTGCCGGGTTCAGAGACTATATATGCGGTCCTGAGTGTTTACTCGTTCGTCGCTTTAAATCCGGTTGAAACTAGATTTTAATAGCGCCCGATACTTGGCCGACCAGGCCCGCAGCTGGCCAAGTAACGCGAATGAGTGTAGTATCTTACATAGAGTCCTGCATACATTCCTACGTAGAAAACTCTACAGCTGTATAGTAGTCCAGGAATCTGGTACTTTTGTTCCCGAAAAAATCCGGTGTACAATTTTTTTTGAGAAAACGCTTCATTAAGGGATCCTCTTTGACATACTAAAAATACTAACAGGAATACGGGGGGGAATCCGGTTTTTTTTTTGGAAATCATTTCCAAAAGTTACGTTTGCGTGGACGGATGATTCCCATTGCATTATAGAGGAAAATGTCCAACAGGAGAAAGAAAGAAAACAAAATTATGAGAAAATTTCGTTTGGAAAATAAACCGCTATCTTCAATAGGTTCCGAGTTATGGTACATTGATCGCTAAGTCTCAAAAATCACTGTGCACCTTTCTACCTAATTACTTTACGGAAAAGTGTTCCACAGGTGATAAAAATAGACTCTATTTTCTGTAATTCTTAAAAAAGAACAATGTTCTACCTCTAATAGGTCATAAGTTATGATCCCTCAAAGTTGACCATTTTTGCCTATTTTTATGGGCAAAAAATTAAGTTTTTTTTTTTGAAAAAAAAAATCTTCCCAGGTTTAGTTTGTGTTGACGATGTCTGAAAATGAAAAAGAGTATGCAAAAATTTGCGCACATCTGAAAAAAAGTCTTTTAGCCCTATTAGTTTGGGAATTGCGAGGTTTTAAAAATTCCATTTTTTGAATTTGGGCATAAACAAATAATTATTTATAACAAGATCTTGCTATCACCACTTTTGATTACTTTTTGGCCATTTCTTAGTACTTTTGTGGCAAAAAATTGATTGTAGTTGATTGGAAATGTGTAATATGTTGTTCTTTTTGATGAATAAATAATTTTTCAATAATTGTTGAATCACTGTTTATAACAAAACCTTGTTATAACCACTTCTGAGTATTTTTTGAGTACTTTTGTGGCAAAAAAGTAATTATAATAATTGTCTGGAAATGTTATATATATTTTTTTATCAATAAACAAATAGTTTTTTAATTATTGTATATAACAAGATTTAATTCCATACTTACCTCCAGGACACTTGTAATTGGCAGTGATTTCTTTAAATTTGTTAGTTGAATGAATTACGGACTTCATGCAGAGTGGTGATAGCAAGATTTTGTTATGAATAATCATTTGTTTATTAATGAAAAAATAAATATTGCTTATTTGTAATGAATTTTACACACTTACTTGGAACAAAAATGTCGAAATATGGCCGTAGTTCCACTTTACGGTACGCTCAGGTGCCTCTATGCAAAAAGAGTGCACTTTCCAAGGTTATATCTCGTGACCTATTAGGGCTAGGAGACTTTTTTTTGCACTTACGCTAAATTGACTCCCCTTTTATTTATTTCCTATGAATTTTGTCGTGGGAATCACAGGAAACGAGGTATTTTTCATGAACAAAAATTCTCCGCTTTTGGTCAAAAATACCCAAAAAAATGAAATTTTTGAAACCTCGCAATTCCCAAACTAATAGGGCTATAAGCATTTTTTTCAGATGTATGCAAATTTTTGCATACTCTATTTCACCTTCTGGCATCATAAACGCAAACTAAACCTGGGACGATCTATTTTCAAAAAACAAAACTTTTTTTTTTGCCCCTAAAAATAGGCAAGAATGGTCAAGTTTGAGGGATCATAACTTATGACCTATTACAGGTAGAACATTGTTCTTTTTCTGGAATCACAGCAAATTGAGTCTACTTTCACTCACCTGTAGAACACTTTTCCGTAAATTAATTAGGTACGAAGGTACACAGTAATATTTGAGACTTAGCGATTTTTCGCCGAAAATTCAAAAAAGTGAGGACTTTTCAATGTACCATAACTCGGCACCTATCGCAGATAGCGGATTATTTTAGAACCGAAATTTCTTCAAAATTTTGTTCTATTTCTTTCTTTTTTTGGACATTTTGCTCTGTAATGCAATGGGAATTATCCGTCCACGCAAACGTGACTTTTGGAAATGATTTTAAAAAAAAACCGGGTTCCCCCTCCGTATTCCTTGTAGCATTTTTAGTATGTCAAATAGGACCCCTTAATGAAGGGGACAGTTTTCTCAAAAAAAATTTTACACCGGATTTTTTCGGGAATTTCACTCATTTTTCCGACGTAATGCCTGGACTAAATAGGAATTTCCTTGCTTTTTGAATTTCTAAGCTGTATGCTCTGAGACTGTAATGTTTCAGCTAAAATTTTAGGTACTTCTTAAGTCTCCAGCACAAAACTTTCTTAACAATAAGAGCATTAAAACTTTGTCTTCAGGTTTTTATCAAAGTAGAATAACATTGCATTATCTTGTTTCAACATGCTTAAAAGCATGTAAATAGAACTTTATTATTCATGAAATTAAAGTTCAGACCTCTATATTTATTTTCAACCCATATTAGTTTATATGCATAAGTAAAAAACTTTGTAATGCACAATTGAAAACATTATTTTGTCGCGAGTAAAAATTTCGATTCATCTCCGAAGCTTCTTTTTCTAGAGAACAACAAAATAATTTTAATACTATGACCACAATCAATCATAACAAATATTTGAGCATTGAAAGATGTTACAAGAAAATTGTTTAGCTCAATCGCTCTGTTTATGACATTAGAAAATGTATGCACTTGGTCATCTCCGTAGCTCGCGATCATCTCCGAAGAACTTTTTGCATGTCTCTAAAACATGATTTTTAGCCTTCGCAGCGTTTTTTATAGGCATGTCCTTCCTTCTTAAATTTCTAAGCGGTATGCTCTGAAACTACAATTTTTAGCTGAAATTGTAGGTACTCAATAAGCTTCGCACGCAAGAAAACTTTCTTAACAATAAGAGCATTAGAACTTCGTCTTCAGGTTTTTATCAAAGTAGAATAACATTGCATCATCTTGTTTCAACATGCTTAAAAGCATGTGAATGAAACTTTATTATCCATGAAATTAATGTTCAGACCTCTATATTTATTTTCAACCCATATTAGTTTATATATGTAAAAAACTTTGTAATGCATAATTGAAATCATTATTTTGTCGCGAGTAAAAATTTCGATTTATCTCCGAAGCTTCGTTTTCTAGAGAACAACAAAATAATTTCAAATACTATGACCACATTACATCATAAAAAGTGTTTGTTTATTGAAAGATGTTACAAATAAATTGTTTAACTTGATAGCGTTGTTTATAACATCGGAAAATGAATGTACTTGGTCATCTTCGAAGCCTGCGGTCATCTCCGAAGCCTTTTTGGCATGTCTGTAACATGATTTTCAGCATTCACAGCATTTTTTTAATGCAGATATATTCAAGGGACATTGATAATTAACTTGGATGCACAAGTTAGTTGTTAAAAACAATTTATTTAAGCAAAGTCTTCAGTATATCAGTTTGTTGTAGAAAAAAATTATTTTGTCTCAAAATCGTTGTTATTTATTATTAGAATGGTATCTGTAACTGAGAATTGTCATAATTTGAAAATTTATGAACAACTTATGAAGTTATAAACAATTTTTCAACCTATCAAGTCCCATGGGAAGACCAGTTGTCATAATAGAATAGTTAATATTAGAATGAAAATACTTCATTGAAACACGGTTCTTTAATGAAAAATAATTAAAAATTTCGATTGTTCAAACAATTTTTGCCTAAATAAATTGTTGAAAAATGTAAGTAACGAAAAAGCTAATAGAATCATTCGCTTTTACGCGAAAATTTACATACAGTCCATGTGTTAGACAATTTTTTTCTCACTCCTATTCGTTATGTAGTACATATAATTAAAAAATGCGTAAGCGGCTCATGTATAAACTGCGATCTGCATTTGGAAGGGCTTCGGCCAGTTTTCCCTGTTTCTGATCGGGTGCTATGGTGTTATTGGTTTAACCGAAATTTGCATTTTTAAATCAATTTTTCAAAAAAATGTTGAAACAATCGAAAGTTCAAATTATTTCCCGTGAAAATTCGTCTTTTAATAAAATGTTCTCAGGTACCATGTTTCGAGTGAATCCAATAATTTTTTGAAATACTTGTCCGCGATATTTAATCCGACATTATGTTTTTTGAAATTTTGACTTCAGATCCGGAATCAGCGACCTAAAAAAACATGTATAGGGGAAGTAAGAATTACTTATTGTTCATTTTAATGGCTATGCCGACTTTTGGCCACGGAACCGGATATACTGGCTCACTGTGAACTGATGCGGTGCGAAACTTCCCTAAAATATCAATATTTTTGAGAATTAATTTTGCGCGAATCACCTTCTGACTTTCGAACGTCTTATGAATTCATTTCAGGGAAAAAAGGTTGAAAAATATAAAAAAGTTTTTGCCACAAAACACAGTGGGACAGAAACCCGGAAGAAATGGTCGAAAGTCGAAAATTTTAAAGAACAAATCCAGTATTTTTTCAGTATCCAGACACGTTGAATTAGCTGGTAATGAAGTTTTGTATTTATCTATCTATTAGTTTTCGAGAGATCGTGCTTCAATTTCAAAACTTTTTAACAATTTTTCACTATTCAAGCACGGAAAAACTGCCAAAATTCCACAAATTATCTTATTATAATTTTCTAGGAGTTTTTAAAGTTACAGATTCTAAATAATATATCGAAAGGTGAAAATTCAAAAAAGCTGATCCAAAATGGCGACCAAAATTTGTGAAAAAAATGATCAGATTTGTATAAAACTCATTATCCAGCGGTTTTATGGGTCAACGATTTCAAATTTTGGGCAAAAATGTTAGAATTCAAAATAGTCGATCCAATATGATAACCAAAATTCATAAAAAATCATCCGATTTGTATGAGACTCAATTCGTAGGAGGTTTTCGAATCACTGATTATAAATTTTGGGTCAAAAAGTAGAAATTTAAAATGACGGATACAATGCGGTGATTAAAATTTATAAAAAATTATCCGATTTGTATAAAACTCATTATCCCAGGGGTAATTCAAATCACAGATTCCGAAGTTGGTGTCAAAAGGTTAAAATCAAAAACTGCCGATCCAACCACCAAAATGCCACCAAAATTAATAAAAAAATCATCCAATTTGTGAAAAACTTATTTTCTATGGGGTTTTCGAATCACTGATCACAAATTTTTGGTGAAAAAGTAATAATTCAAAATGACAGATCCAATACGGTGACCAAAATCAAAAAAAAATGATTCGATTCGTATAAAACTCATTATCCAAGGAAATCACAA
Organism: Melikaiella ostensackeni; assembly: GCA_032362435.1. Lineage (NCBI taxonomy): Eukaryota > Metazoa > Arthropoda > Insecta > Hymenoptera > Cynipidae > Melikaiella > Melikaiella ostensackeni. The sequence goes on along the minus strand of JAUMHM010085524.1, from coordinate 1,257 downwards.
ATTTCAAATTTTCGGTCAAAAAGTTGAAATTAAAAATTGCCGATTCAATGTGGTGGCCAGATTTTCTTGAAAATCATCTGATTTGTATAAAATTCATTTTCTAGCTTTTCCTTTAGTTACAGATTCCAATTATTGCATCAAAAATTAAAAATTAAAAATAGAGAGTACAAAATGGCGTCGAATATTTTGTTTGAATTATTTGATATTCATGAAAATCACTTTGCATTTATATTTAAACATTTGACACGTTATTAGATCCATTATATTTGTTCCACGATTTTCAATTAGGGATTTCTGATTTAATATTTGGAATCTGGGACTCAAAAAATCTTAAAAAATAAGTTTTATACAAATATAATAATTTCGAATAAATTTTGGTCATCGTATTGGATCGGCGATTCTGAATATTAACTTTTTGTTCACAAATTTGTAATCTGTGACTTGAAAACCTACTACAAAATGAGTTTTATACAAATCGGATGATTTTTTAATCAATTTTTGTCACCGTATTGTATCAACCACTCTTAATTTTAACTTTTTAAACATAAATTATTAATCTGTGACTAGAAGAACCCTTAGAAAATAAGCTTTATACAAATCGGATATTATTAAATGAATTTTGGTCACCGTTTTGGTTCGGCCATTTTGCATTTTAACTTTTTGAACCAAAATTTGCAATCTGTGACTCAAAAAAACGCATAGAAAATGAGCTTCATAAAAATCGGTTGATGTTTTTATAAATTTTAGTCATCATATTTGATCGGCCTTTCTAAATTCTAACTTTTTCACCCAAAATTTGCAATCTGTGACTCAAAACAACTCTAAATAATGAGTTTTGTACAGGTTGGATAATTTTTCGACTCTTTGCCACTTTTTTCGGGCTACTGTCCCACGATGTAAAAGTCGAACTGAAAAAGGTCCCTTCAGTGGAATCATCTATATATTTGTGTATAGAAAAAACTTGTTGAAAAATAAGCGATAATTTGAACTTCCGTTTCCGGCATGAAAGTGTGAGGTAGCGGTAAATTTTGATGCTGAGTTTTTTGGATATTTGTGGCGAATTTTGAGGTGAGTGGATTGTGGAAGTGTGTACAAGGGTGAGACAAGGAAGATATAGGATCAAGCGTGAAAAATCCAAAAATGTTCAGATCGCCGCCAGAAAAACATAGTTATGTAGAGCAGGATGAGAACAATAAGGGGGCAGAAGGAAACAGAGCTGAGGCTAAAGATCCGATGAAAGAGGAAAGATTGAAAGAA
>JAUMHM010085522.1:0-11554 GCA_032362435.1 Melikaiella ostensackeni | reverse complement strand
ACAAGTGGCAATCGTTAAGGAAATAGAAAAGAATTGGTTTCGGAGATAAACCTATTATTTCGTTGGGCACTTCTCCCAATGGAAAATTAGCACATTCAAAAAAATTAAATAAGTCTCACTCTTTCATTTAAATCTGAAAATATTAATTTTTCTCTATTCTTCTCTTCTTATCGGGTAGCTTAACATTGAAAATATTTTGTATTATTTCAAAAATATTTATTGTAAATTATAGGAACGTCGGGGGACCAAAGGTGCCAAGTGGCGTTTACCCCTGAGTTTTCATGACATAATAAAGGAGTGAAGAAATATTTTTGTGTGGCCTGTTTTGAAACTTATTCTGAGAGCATACCCTGCAAGCAATGTATCTAGTGTCACATAATTATGCAAAAACTGGGCTCACGGTAAGTGTGTTATGAGCTGGCAGTCGACAATCTTCGTCTGCATAAATTGCGAAAGTGACGAAGAATAAGTTTCTAAACATATAAATCATCTCAACATTGATATTATTATGTTTCTATACGATGTAATTTCTTTCTGTTCAAATTAAATACCAAATTTCGTTTTATTTATGTTGGTACTTTTTAACCAACAGCTATGAACTTTTTGCCCCACGTGCGGGGCAAAAAGTACCATCAGACAGTATTTATAAAAAAAATTATAATATAATAGATGAAACAAATATATATTTATTATGATTATAATTTGAAACTTTAATGTCTCACCTATATTTTTAAGCAAAAAATAAGGCAATACCTAATTTCGTTTGGACACAGTATTGGAGAAAGTAAATTTTGGTTTTTTTGACCCATCCCTACCCTATTTATGGAGTAAAATGAGTGAATTCAATTTTGACGTTAGGGCCTAGTTCCAACGCCCTTAAGTATAGTTATCAATTTTGCGCGGTTAGACAAAACATTTAGGTTATGACATCCGCGCCGAAAAGTGGTGGCTCTTTTGTTTAGTCTGACAGATGATCCTGAAAGCAGATCAAAATGATCTGAATGGACAGATCATTATGATCTAGAGAGTCAAACGATCGCTGGAGAAAAATGCTCTGCAACAAAAATTATTCTTTTTTTTTCTGTGTTTTGAACCACTTCTTAAAATTTCAGTGCAATATTTACATTTTTCAAATTATAAAGCCGCCGAATATAATACCTGTAATTGATCACGTGAAACTCTGGTACATACTCTTAAGCTACACTGTTAATAATTTATGCTGTTATTTTACAATAAATGTATCGGAAGTTTATTACTAATGTAATCTTACAATATACCTGTATGTTTTGTTCACTGAATTATGAGAAAAATGGCAGATTTCTGCACATAACGTTTGCATTATATTTTGATTAAAAATAAAAAAAAATCGCTGGCCTTAGAGTTTGATCATACATAAATCAAGAATCAAATATAAATTACAGGTAAACAATACCAAGAAACGCATTCTAAAGGTGCAAATTTTGTACACAATAACTTTTTTTAGATTAGGTATGTAATTTATTTAATTACTTAATGTTGTGTCCGTTGACGAAGATTCTTGTTGTAATTAGTGTATTAAGCAAGTGGAATAATACGATTTTTTCATTTAAGTTACTTCAGTAATAATTCATAAAATGTTTTGACTACATTTAAGGAAAAACATATTTAAAAATTCAAATGAATATACTGTAATTTTAAAATGAATTTATAGCAATTTTAGTTTAAAATACGGTGCTTGAAATTTTACTTTACAATTTTCCTTGGGAAGTGTTGTATAAACTCACAAACATTACGCTCGCTTACTTTACGCCGCTGGTACACCAAATAGATTGAAATAAAATGATGTAAGAGAAATTTTCAGAAAATAATGTTCCGATTTAAGAATATTACCTAATTTTCATGTATTAGTTATATTTTTCTTTCACTGGATTTAGTGATTATGTTGTGGCCGTGGTACTGGTGGTTGTGGTGTTGACGCTCCTGGCGATGATGACCAACGCAGAGTATCCCGTATATCAGCATACATGAATTGTGCAATATATTTATCTACAAGATCACTATGTTCTATCCGAGTATGATTATTTTTCACTTGAATATTAATGCGGGTCGTAGGTGCAACTGCTATACGATTTCTTTGCTCTAATAAGTGAGGACGATTACTTTGAGCTGATGAATGAGGATAAGGCACAGGCTGAAAAAAGAACCGTGTATTTTACTGAGAACCAGGTTAAATCTACTGAACTTCCAAGTACTTATACGGAAAATGAGCCAGTTTGGTAAATTTCACAAGGAGAGGCAACTAAATCTGATCATCATTAGTGGTTATAAATACCAATTCTCAAGTGGTATTAACTTGCGGATTACATTTTACCGATCCTGTCGCTATCAAACACTGTTCCTCACTGCTACCATTACAAATTATCATGTCACTTTGACGGATCGTATAAACAAGTCTAACTTATTTTAACGGTATAGAGTATAGTCTGTAATTTACACGCAGCACTATAAATTATACAAAAATATTGCAAAAAAATAATTATTAAATAAACAAACGATTCTTAAATATATTTCCGGATATATTTATAATTAATTAGTATTTATAAGTTAATTACTACATTATGACACGAGTTACGATCTTTAAAATAATCCCAAAATGCACTTATAACCAAGGTGACGACAGCCGATATGTGAATAAGTTGTGCCGTACAAAAAGGTGTTATCAATTTAAAAAACTCCTTCTTTACTAAGTGGGAGTATGGAATGATGTGGAGACTGCCACAGATACGTCAAAAATAAATGTTTTCCAGGAAGATGCAATCCATCGATTGCGCCTTGAATTCATCAGCTGGCGCTTTGTAAGGAGAGGTTGCGTTGTTACGAATCGGATCGGTAAAATCTACCGATCCTTCTTTAATGTCCACTCAGTGATGACAGTTTAATTTCCCCTCAATTTCATTGTGCCATTTACGAAAGGCAAAATGATTTTGACATTTTCACCCCCTCATTAACAGCAGTTTTTTACTGTCACTATTACAAAAAACACTTTACATTTCTTGATAAGTAAATATTACGTTTGTTTCTTCTGTGAGCAGGACGAATTTTACGGGAGGCCCATCTATTCGGGGTGGTGGACGAACATTGTTACCTTCTCCATTATTCATTTGTACACTTAATTCTGTAAGAAAAAAATGTAGATTTATGAAGTTCTTGTACTCCGAAAATATCGCTGTTAGCAATTTTAATAATTTGGAATTAGATAATATTTTTTAAACAAGCGTATTACGGCAAGCACAATTATATAATCTTGCAACTGGTAAAACACTACACTTAAACAATTGAAGGTTAAAGGGTTAAAAATTATCAATATGTTTGAAGTTCTCTTTGCGAGAATATGTTCTGATTCATACAGCCTATAATTTGAGCTTCTTATTACAAATAAAGTAGTATATTGTGTGCCAAGTGCGGAAAGTGACCAATTCTGAGACAGCGAGAGAGAGTGTTGAAAAAAGAAATTTTCTTCATACTTTTTCTTACTCTTTCATAGATGGCTACTTCTCGCATGCTATACATCCTTCAAAAATCGAACATTGCGTGAATGTGTTGTAAAAATATAACTTTTTTTTTATCGGCCTTTCGTAGAAAAACGTCTGTTATACTCCGATATGGACCTTGGAAATTTGATTTTAAATTACTGTCTGAAATCGATTTTGAAAACCCATGACGTACTAACCTCAAAATTCTCGGTCGATTGATTTGGAATTGGCTAACTTTTTTACTTCAAACTTTGTTTTTTGCAGGGATCCGACCGAAACTTTCATCCCATTTTGTTACTGCCAGTTAAACAAAATAATTTTGATCCAATCATTAATATAATTTCGGATATTATCTAATTTCGTCCAAATCTGTAGGCAGCAAGTCAAAGTTCAGTAAAAAATCATTTTTTTCTATTAATAATGAAGTGGAACGAAAGTTTCGGTCGGGTCCCTGGATTTACGGCCTCAATATTCAGCGAAACTCTTTAGCTCTGAAGTGAACTTTTGCATCTTTAAATTGTGATTTTAATTTTACAGAATGTTCTTTCGCTCTCCTGAAAAATCGTGTTTTTGTTGGTTATCCCCTCATGGACCGCTACCCTTAAGTTGTTGAAAAAAAATGTCTGTAACTCTGTAAGGTAGGAATCGGGTAACTATTACTTGAATATAACTAATAGGTTATAATAATAATAAAAATAGTTATCAAATTTAAAAAGTGCCTCCGACATATTGGGCTGTAAACATCTTAAGTCTGAGATATATATTTTTATTTTTATTTTGTTAATTAATTCAGAATCATAAATCTGAATTAATTATTTATTTGTATTACTTATTTATTAGAGATATGGAAGCAAACATGTAATATTTCTTATTAATATTCACTTTATATTGTATTACACTTACGAGTAGAATCGAGGAAAATCACTAATGTGAGGAATAGAGCACCAATATCAATCTTCATTTTTTCAAGACAAGAGACACTGATAAAGAATATACTGACAAATTTTTTGAAAATGTTCACGAATATATACTAACCAACATACAGTCACTTAGCTTTACTTATTATTTTAATTGATAAGATGAGAGTGACAAGAGAATAATTCTCAAGGTCTGATGTTAGATACCAGAACTTGATAAGCTAAAATAGGATTAAAAAATCGACGGCAGATGAAGACGAACACAGTAAAAAAAATACCTAAATTTGTCAAACGTATATTCCAACGGTTAGCTTCAAATTCAGTAAAATTTTCCTCAATTCAAATAAAATTTATCTGCACTGTTAAAAATGTTTGGGGATTTTACAACGCTTATACAATACGAGCGTATAAGGTAAATTTACAATGAGGCGACATTACAACACTAGGATTTGAAAACTACAATACAATGTATTGCAAGTTTATTTCCAATACATATATTGGAAGTTTCAAGCGGACATTTTTCACAGTGTGACTTTAAGTAAAATTTGTCTAAATTTAAAAGTTAATTCTAAATTTCAGAAAATGATTGTTAAATGTAGACCAATTTTGCTTAAATTCAGTCAAATTAAAAAAAAATCAAAAAATTTTCAATATCCTGCCCCTGGAATATTATACGCATGTGTTTGGTGGAATTCTTGGGTATTAGGGGGATTTTTGAATAAACTGATTTTTTATTTTTCTTCAGAGGTTATTATGTCTGTGATGTCTGTGATTTGGCATCCAGAAAAGGCTCTAAATGTTGAACACCTTTGGACACCTTGAACTTATGTATTAAAATTATTTGAAACAGGTACATAAAGTCATATTTAATCAGTTTTTTGGAAATTTCCCCTTTTCAGAGCATCCTCTGTCTAAAGTAGTATAAATGAAAATTTAATTGTGTAAAATTTCCCGTAAAACTAATAAGAAAATTAAATGTTCTATCTCTTATACTTTGGGAGATATGGCCTTCAGAAATTATTTTTTAGTGAAAAATTTGCCAGCAAATCTTTTACTTTTAGTTTCTGTAAATTATCTCATTCCCTGTGCATCGTAGATAAAAGTTATACTCATATAAGTTGAAGTTCACTTCATTTCAACCGAATCTAAAAAAAAGAATGTTCTATCTCTCTTAAGTCCGAAGTAACAGCATCCTGAAAAATACAATTTTTTATGAAATTTTGTCAGGCATTGAGTTTTTTCGAAATAACTTGTTTGTGGTGCAATTTTTTTTTGTTTTGCTAAAGCACAATAGACAAATTTCCAAACTGCTTTCATTGTGCGGTCTTAATTTTGGCATATTTACGGGCAGTGCGTGTCAGTGCGATGACATTTTCATCAGACAAAGGACACCGCACCAAATGTACAGAAAATGGCTTTTTTATCAAAATGTCTAATTATAATTTTTTTGTAATTTTGAACGTGCAGATCAATAATTCGAAATAAAATGATCAAAAAAGTGGACAGTTTTTGCTGAAACAATACCAAGCTTCAAATTTTTACATATATTTTAATAGAAAAACTCGTCGGAAATTAATTTATAATAAACAAGAGAAACATATCCTAGCATAAAAAGTCGTTGAATTAATTTTGAGGTTTATTTTAACATCCGTTAAAGATTCGAGCAAGGAAATCGACAGTTCCTAATAACCAAAATCGCGGGAGATTTTTTGATTATACTATTGAGGACGAAGATTAATTTACAACAAGCAAGAGAAACATACGCTAGCAGAAAAAGTCGTTAAATTAATTTTAAGGTTTATTTTAAACATCCCTTAAAGATTCAAGCAAGGAAATCGGCAGTGCCTAAAAATCAAAATCACGGTTGATTATCTCTTCCGTGATTTTGGATGTTAGGGAATGTCGATATCTTTGCCTGAATCTTTGAGAAATGTTAAAACAACCCTTAAAATGAATTCAATGACTTTCCCTGCTAAAATCTGCAGGTCCGAAAATAATAAAAAATTATAATTAGACACTTTGATAAAAAGCCATTTCCTGTACATTTGGTGCAGTGTCCTTTTTCACTAAAAAATAATTTCTGAAGGCCATATCTCCCAAACTATAAGAGATAGAATATTCAATTTCTTTTAGTTTTACGTGAAATTTTTGTACACTTAAATTCTTATTCAGAATACTTTAGACAGAGGATGCTCTGAAAAGGAGAAAGTTAAAAAAAAACTGATTAAAACTGACTTTATGCATCTGTTTCAAATAATTTTAATAAATTCAAGGTGTCTAAAGGTATTCAATATTTAGAGCTTTTTTGGGATGCCAAATCAGACTTTAAGCCGAAGAAGCTCATCCTTTGAGTGATTTCCATGAAGATATACTATAGGTGCATGAAAACCTCCAAAGAAAAAGAAAAAATCAAGTTTATTCAAAAATCCCCCAAGTGATTATGTTTTTTTTTTGGTCTGAAAATGATCGTGGGGTATCATAGAAATAAGATTAGAAAAAAAAAACCAAGAGGTGAGAGCCCTTTGGGTTGAAGTCAGTCGAGACAAGTCGTGAAAGCTCTCTTCTCATTTAAAAAAATTATAGTTACAGAGCTATAATCACTTTTTAAATGTTCCCGAGTTTTTATATCATCCGGTAACAAAATAGTTTTTCATTAATTTTATGGCTTTAGAGTTTAATTTTACCATTTAAATTGTTGATTAATTTGAGATTATTGAACATACTTCAAGACTTTAAAATGAAATTGCCCTTAAAAAGTGTTCTTGTTTGACCAAAATAAACGATTAAGAAGCCCGAAAAAGATCGTACAACAATTCGGTTTTATACGGTAACACGGATTTTTTATTGGAAGAAACACAATTCAGAGATGAGTTTATGAAAAAAATATTAATGAAGACATGTATTTCTTACCTGTAGAACACTTAATTTTATAGGTTATTCCAAACTGAAAATATTCTTTAACATAAATAATAAAATTTTTATTGTGTAAAATTGACATCATAAAGTATTTAAATATTATTTTTGTACGTTTTGTGTTTTATTTTAGGCGTTTATTACATGAAATCGAAGAAAAAATTTTGACTCAGAGGGGGAGGGGGTGCTCGCATTTGAGACATCACCCTGGGGGTGGAAGAAGTGAAAAGAGTTTTCACAAATAGCGTGACGTAGTTTTTGAGCGGCCCCTTATTTTTGAATTTAGAAATGATTTCAAATAAATTTAAAGTAATATTTTATTTTTATTATAATTTTTTGCAACATGAAAATTATTTATAAATATATAATCTTGATAAATGGACATCAAAATTCGATGTTTTATTAAAATTAATTTATTGTACAATTATCTTCCAATGTAAAAATATAAAAAATGGTATTTCGATAATTATTTGTTTAATTAATTGTATTGTAAAAAAATGATAATGAAGATATAATTTTCATATTTTCAGCCTCGAGAAGCAGACCTAATTGTTATTTTGACTAAAAAATAACGTAATTGGTTTATATCAAAAGATTGATATGTGAGATATATATAAGATATATAAAAAGTCATTCAATACAAAAAATTATAATTATAAAATAAGAGCGTACTTCTGCTTCTCGCAAATCATTATTCTTATACATTTATTGTAAATAATATGAATAGAAAAAAAATGTTTTATGTGTATATGAAATACTTTTTTTTCTATTCAGTTCAAAATTCGATAATTCCAACTTTTTGATTTTCACTCATGTATTAAACCCTTTTTCTTAACACTTTTTTCTAACTACTTACACTTTGGCACGCAACTTGATAAGCCAGATATTTACTATGTGTTTCGATAACATTGGACGAGAAGACCTTAAAGTTAAAAAAATACACACACAATACACACAATACACAATCCTCACAATATTTGCTTTACAGTTCTATATCTTTGCTGAGGAAATAGTCTAATTATAATAGGCCTCAGAGTCTCAGCCACAGAAAAATAAAATTTTAAAATTATTAAAATTAAAATACATATTTTTTTCTGGAAAACATTCATTCAATAAGGCAAAAATTAAAAACATTGCTTCAAACGCGTATAATAATGTACTTTACAATATTTAAAATCTCACCAATACATCTATTAAATAATACATTATATCATAAAATAATAAATATATACAATGAGTTGAGTTAATAGATTTTTTTAAGGATTCTAAGATAGCAAATGGTACAATACAGTAGGCTCCAGGTCTACTGAAATACTGAAAAATCGATTTTTTTCATAAAATATCTTCAGAAATAATCGATGATTCAAAATTTAATGAAAAATAGCACTAGAGTTTTATTTAACCGACTTATGTCGAAATTTTTAGACCAATAGATTAAATAGTGTAGACTCCAAGTCAATTGAACATAATACTAAAAACTAAAAATCATACGTTTTTCATGTTTTCTGAAAGTGCTAAGTACAGTTTATAAAATATGGATAATACATATATATGCACTAGGGTGTTCTTAGTTATACTAACTGGAAATTTTTGTTTTAGAATTTTTTTGCTCTCACCCTCCAGTTTTATTCGAATACCCAAAAAAACGATATCCAAATTTAAGCAAAATCGGTTAATATTAACCCATGCCTCAAAGACCATGAAGTTTTCCATTGATTTAGCGTGGGAAAAAGGTAGCTTTCTGATAATCTACAATTTAAATGCGATGATATATTACACATAATTCCGCGTTTCAATTTCTTATTCAGAATCCGTCAAAAAATAAGAATTAATCATAGCTTTTAAAGTTGAATAACTTTAAGGCACTCTTATGGGTCCCCGAAGAATACCCCATAAGTGACAAATTTGAATTTTACGTAATATTGTGGTTTATTAACGCTTTTTAAATTGTTTTTTTCATAAATCATCATTGATCATTAATTTCAAGATACCCAATAGTTTTCAAACTAATTTTTAATTGTTTAAACAATTTTAGTTTCTTAAGACATTTAATTTTTTCGATTAAGTCGCGAGATGAATGTTTTTTGAGACGTTATAAGTTTTTTAATCAATTATAAAAGTAAAACTATTTGTTTGAATAATTTTATTATTATTAAAATAATACCTATTTGTTCAAGTATATAGTTTATCTAGAAAAAGCAGGAAATCATTTTATTTTACCAAACTTTCGACAGATTTTAATAGCTTTAAGCAATAATTTGTTTTCTAATGATACACTTAAGTGTTCAAACAAATTAAAATTATTTAAATGATGAAAAATTAGTTGCAAAATTACTGGATATTTCCAAATTCTGATTATTGATGTTTTATGAAAAAAAAACATTTCAAAAAGCGTTAATAAACGTCAGTATTACGTCATTGCTCTTCAAAAGCTATTTTCGATTCTTATTCTTTGACGAATTCTGAATAAGATATTGAAACGCGGATTTTTTTTTCATGTTAAATCAATGGGATATTCAATAGTCTTCAAGGCACGGGCTAATACATAACATTGACCGATTTTGCTTAAATTTTTATATCATTTTTTTGGGGGTATTTGAACAAAATTGGTGGGTTAGAGCAAAGAAATTCTAAAAGTGAAAAATAAGGGCCACTTTAATATGGATAGAAGTTATTTTTTGGCGATTTCTTATTTATTATCGAAATGGTCTGATGCAAATCGATGAGGATTAGCTGATATATGGATATATATCCAATATAGGTGGGTAAAGCAGCGTTCGTTCAAGAAAATATATAATCGATGCTTTTTACTTCGCGGCCATTCACTATAGCGTGAATCTTGATTTTACTTGTAATTCGAGGTATTAATTTTCAGCAAATACTGACGTAAGAGATTCTTATTGTGCAAGAAATTTGTCTTCCTAAGAACAATAAAGCTAACTTTGTATAAGAATTATCGCATCATTCACTTGGCACGTGATTATGTCAAAGTATGAAAATACAAAGCTAATCAGCTGGCGAAAAACGGTGATAATTTTTGTCAGTATACATTTTTTTTCTCTGAGAAACCTTCATGCAAAAAAATATTTGTAAAATTTTTAATAAGTACACAAATTTTTTTGAAGTAGATATCACAAATGTACCCTCAAGGCAAATTCAGGTCGTTGTCATTTGGAGTGGTTCCTGGGGGATGTTAGAACATCAACTACTCTGATGATCTTCGCATTTTTTGCTAATATCGGGACAAAAAGTACTGACACCTGGGAAAAAGTATCTGTAACATAGTGAAAAAAGTCGCACTAAGTTCGCATAAAGGAAAGGTGATTCGAAATCTTCCGGTCCATTTAGTGAAATTATTCTCATCTTGATGAAAAATTTTGTTTTTTGCAAGAGCAACTAATATGAAAGAAATGAGTATTTAAAAGTCACTATTGACGATACTAAGATTTGGTAGTTCTCCTTTTAGCCCCTCCCAAAGTCTAAAAGATGATAAAAAAATTAACAATTATCAAAAATTGTGGGCAACACAATACTCGTAGGGTTGTTTCCAAAGTCAGATATCACTTTTCCATGGAAAAGTGGTATCTGCTGTAATAATTCAAACGTAATAGCTCAAATGTAATAATTCAATGTAAATTGTAAGTAAAATTTAAATTCAAATCCAAAGCAATGTAAAATGTGAATAGTGAAATGTAAATTCAAATGTAATAGTAATAGTAGTGTATTATAATGGCTACAGAAATTTACCTGATCTTAAAATTAAAAGGTTTTCATTTCACATTTTATTTAAGAATTGACACCAACTTTCAGACTACATTGTTAGAAAATTCTTGAACATTCAAGCACTTTTAAATGACAAATGTAACCTTAATTTCAGGTACTGGTAACTGAAAGTGATTTTCATGCTAACGAAAATTCATTTATAAAAATCCTTTTTATCCTATTTTTTATATGTTGAACTAGTATTTTTAATTTACTTTCATTGACAAAGTGGGTAGTTTTTATCATATTATAATCCACAGATATTTGAAAATATAAATTCCACAGAATAATGCAGATAGAATTCAAAATCCCGACATAACCTAAAAGCAGTGATGGGAAGTAACTAGTTCCTTTTAACTAGTTACTTTTTTTTGGTAACGATGGTGGTAACGAAATTACTTTTGTAAGTAAGTAACGAATTGGTAACTAGTTACATTTTTTTCAGTAACA
>JAUMHM010085521.1:0-11555 GCA_032362435.1 Melikaiella ostensackeni | reverse complement strand
TAGTTACTGTTACTGAAAAAAATGTAACTAGATACCAGTTCGTTACTTTTATATAAAAGTAACTTTGTGATCACTATCGTTACCAAAAAATAACTAGCTACAGTAATTAGTTTAAAGAAATTAGTTACTTCCCATCACTGGTACTTATAATTTCTGATATTTGAGGAGTAAGCGTCCATAAATACCTAAGTCCATTTTTTGTTTTTCGAAAAAACTAGGCAAATTTTGCACTTCACAAGGAGGGTTAGGTTCGTGTTTTGTGCTGATTTTTTTGTTATTTTGCAGGTGAAAAGGGGGACCTAGAATAAGAAAAATATATATATTTTTTTGGCAATTGTTTACATTTAAGGGCTGACGTCACCTCTTCTATATTTTTGAGTGTTTTGCTGTTTTAAGAGCTAAAAAATGTTTTTTCTTTATTGTTTTCACACAAAATTGTTGTAATTAATGCTGTGTTACAATGCTAGCTCGAATTGTAAAAATACTTACCCTCTAGAGTATCATAATTCTGAAAATCTACTCCTAGAATGCTTCGCCATATGACATGTGATGTAAGATTTTGGACTTTCTTGCTGCAAACATCTTATTTTGATATTTAATTCTGTTGAGAACAATCAATGATATTCAACTTTAGTAAGCCAACCGTTAAATTATGTTTAATCCACCCCTTCAATATTATCATCGGATAGGAAATAATAATATTACATTTCTGTGAGTAATGGATTGAAATATTTCGTTTGGACAAGCAATGATAATAAAACTAATCTTTTGTTAACGATGACACTTGTCCTTATATTAGTAAACCCTTGTTATGCAAGAACTACCCGCCAAAAATTTTTAATGTTTTGTTTAGCAAGCAATGTTGATGATGATATATATAACAAAACTGTTTGCAGAATCTTCATGTATGGTCGGACACGTACATTTATCCATTGAAAATTGCACACCTTATTGCTCGAAGCTTTCGTCTCATGATCTATCCTCTACGAAATTCTTGAAATGAACCAAAAATAAATGGAAATAAACAAAATATTTCCTGTTTACGACTTGGATGCATGATATGGATAGAGGAATTATCATTTCTGCATTTGCAATAATAACTGCGCTTGTATCAGATTGTCAGATTATTAAATTCATCACGTTTTCCGTAGATCCAGACATGTATATAAACCGAAAAAAACAAGTATTTTTTCAGTTGTGCATTTGATTGTTTCTCTATTGCTTAAAGTGTAACTATATAAAATGATACGTAATCCATTAAATACAATATTGTTATAATTAATAACATTCAACACGAAAAAACTCGGAATTCAGCCATCAGAAATGGCTCCTGAAGAGGTACATCTACACGATGTATTTGAGGACATCATAAGGAGGAGTATATTTGGTTCCTCATTTATTATTATTGAAAATTGAGTTCACTTACAATTTGCTGATGGGGATAGTCAAATTGATATACAAACGATTGAAGGTGAAGAAGAAGAAAACGATTATGGTGAAGTACTTGGTTGATTACATAAAGAGCAGAGAGTCAATTTCTACTATAAAAAAGAATCTGTTAACTTTTGGAACTCTGAAAAGAAGAAACATTTATCTTTTACAACCGTTCATCAAAGGTTTAAGAAGCTTCGTTCAGAATAACAATTACGAAGATGGCAGGAACAAATTAACGGCGGTGGTGACCAAGAAGTTAAACTATACAAAGTTACAAAATATACTTCCGACAATTTGAAGGAGGCTATTGATTCGAAGATGATAGTCCATGATATAGATGTTCAAACATGGGCATTACAAAAGAAGTGTGAGTTGGAAATGCCATGTTTTAAAGCATCACGTTGGTGATTATGACAATTCAAGAAACAGCATAACGTTGTTTCGCGAAAAATCACAAAATTTATTTTTATGTCCATCTCTACTTTAAATTAGAGATATAGAACAACACTAGGATGCTTTCAAAGACAATGTAAAACCAGAAATTCTGAAGTATGGGGAGAGTAACACCTTCAATTCCGATCAAGGTGGCTTCAATTTGAAAATGCACAGTGGACGAACTTTAAGCTTTCAATGAACAAAAACTGTGGAAAATGTTCTTCAATCGGTTTCTTCAACCACGCCTAGCTATACAATTCAGCCAGCCATATCTGCCGATGGGAGATTACTTTCACCCCTTTTTATAGTTTTGAAAGAACCATCTGAACAATTTGGACCATGAATAAAAGAAGGACTTTTTAGGGCAAAAAATATTTATTTGCAAGCCTCCAAATCCGGGAAGCTTTCTTTAGAATTGCTGCAAATGTGGCTTCACTATGTATTTCTTTCTAACGTAGGAAAAAATTTTGTATTATTTTCAGATTCATGGAATGGTCAGTGTGAACGAACCGTGCAAACAGCAATACCAGAAGGTAAAAACCTTTTACTTAAAACCATTGCAAAAAGTACAACTAGGAGAATTTAGCCCTTGGATGTGTTTGGCTTTAGGATTTGGAAAAATTTCTTTCAAAAAATCTCTGACACTACTATTCTTTTGAGGTCTGATGTTAACTTGCATACTAGGAATAGCATTATAATTACATTTTCTCACACATAATTAATTGTTTTCACCCAGATTTGTTAAGGTATTGAAATATTTTAGGTATAAAAGCGGATATACAAAAAATATACCACTACGTTTCGGTAGTCCTGTAGAATTTTGTTTCATCAAAGACATGAAACCTTCTTGTGATATTTGCGGTGAAAACTTCGTGCTTCAAACATAGAATAATATTATTCTTCAAACTAATGTCTCATTATTTAGAAAAAACATTAAGAATTAGTTGTATCTTGATTATTCCTGTTCTCCCAGCGCATTTATATCGTGGTGGAATTTTATGCGCAGTCTCACAAATGCTAGAATCGTTATACACTGATCATGTCACGCATTTATTTTTGATTTCGTAAAAGATATATTGTGAGTCAAAAGCCTTAAGCAATGAGGATTGAAGGGATGATATGTGTGAGAGTATTTGTGTGTGTTTGTAATTTTCAATAGATAAATGTACGTGTTCGACCATAAATGAAGATTCTGTAAACAGTTCTGTTATATGTTTCATCATCAACATTGATTGCTAAGAACATGTAAAATCTTTGAGGGGTAGTTTTCCTTTAACAAGGGTTTGTTAATATAAGAATAAGTGCTATCGTTAACAAAAAATTAGTTTTTTCTTATTATTGATTCTCCAAACGAAATCTTTTAATCCATTGCTCACAGAGATGTAGTATTAATATTTCTTATTCATTAGTAATTCTAAAGAGATGGATTACACATAATTTAAAGCTTGTCTTATTAAAGTCGAATATCATTGATGACTCTTAATAGAATTAAATATCAAAACAAGATGGTTGCGGCAAGAAAGTCCAAAATCTTACATTACATGTCATACGAAGCGTGAAGCATTCTAGGGGTAAATTTTCAGAATTATAATACTCTAGAGAGTAAGTATTTTAACAGTTCGAGCTAATATTGTAACACAGCATCAATTACAACAAATTTTGTGTAAAAGGAATAAATAAAAGGCATTCTTTAGCTCTTAAAACAGCAAAAGACTCGAAAATATAGAAGGGGTGACTTCAAACCCTAAATGTGAATGATTGCCCAAAAAAAAATTTTTTTTTTCATAGTCTGGAACCCTCCTTTTAACTGCAAAATGACAAAAAAAAATCAGCATCGGACACCAACCTGGGCCCCCTAGTCAGAAACAACTTTATAACAGTTTAAAAACACTAATATGCTCGAAAACAATTTTAGTAATTTTCGAGCACATTAATGTTTTCAAATTTTCATGAACTTGTTTCTTAGATGCAAAATTTGCCGAAATTTTTCGGAAAACGAAAAACGGATTCATGCATTTATGGCCACTTACTCCTCATTTCGTTTCAATAAACTTAAACAAATGGCACTTGAGATAATAATGAAAGAAAGGTAATTTAGATTCAACATGTAGTATTCATAAAGTGAAATTAATTGCAGTTCATTTCACGTTATATTAACATTCACAGTGCGGACAAATGGTTATTGATTTGTTTTCCCTCCCATCGCTTCGCAAGTATTTTGCTAAACTGTCTATGTATACTCTCTTCAATTAAAAGCATCACAAAAATTTCGTTATTTTTGCACTTCATATTTTAAAGTGAATTTATGCGTTCGTTACACCCGTGCGATATATTATGTGGAAAATGTCTCTTTCTCCGGTATTCCACATTTTTTCTCGTATACTTTTTATAACGTTGTTACTGAAGAATTTTTCTAAATAAAGCATTAAAAATTGAAGCAACTTTGAATTAAGTGAAGATATTTATCTTTACGAAAATCTTAGGGAGCATATAAAGAGTGAAAAGAATTTTCTCGGGAATTTTACTTTTGCGAATTAAAAACAGGTCACAAAAAGTTCGGTAATGAAGCCATAGAAATGGACGCTTATTAATAACGTAAGTAAAAAATTTGTTATAAATTCAATTTTACGTGAATGAGAAGCTTTTGAATAGATCTTGGATATAACTTGCCCATTTAAATCAAAATGTGTCAAATATATTAGAATATCATTTTATTAATATCTTGCATTTTTAGGATTTCACTGAAAATCCATTCCCTTTTGACGAATTAACTTTTTTACGGTGAGTTTAAATAACAGTATTATACTGAACTAATTTAATACTTTATACTTTTATTAATCAAATCTCATCTGTCTCTGAATGGTTACTGCGGAAAAATGGATTTATATCGAATGGGTGAAATCATATCAAAGGCTGTGGATTCAACAATATATTGCATCAAAAGCATTACCGATGATTGTTAATTTCTACATAATGTCAATTTAAATGTGTCATAACGGGATTTAATACTGAATGTAGTCTTCTACCACAAACGATAATTTATAATATAATTTCATAAATATTTAATAAATTAATACTATCTAGGTAAATTTTTTAACTATTAATTTTCAGATAAAGGTGATCTCAATAACAATCATTCTTTCTTAAAGTCAAAGTGTAGTTATTTTATAATAGGGTGCGTCAAATAATTTTCCTTTATGAGTTTTAGAAATTTTTGTAGATTCTAAAACAAAAGTTGTAAATTGCGGCCCAGGATCTTTCAAATTGGATGCATATGTTTTCTTTCAGATTGTGAAATACGTTAAAAAATAAAGGCACACCATAGCCATAGAAAGCCACCCTTATAATTAGAATGTACTCTTAAGTAGACATAAAAATATACATTTCGTTTTTGTAATTTTATGTGTAATCAGTTCCCCAAGTTTCTTCTTAGGTGACTTAACAAGTCTTCGATAGTCACTTTTTGCAACTTCAGACCTGAAACATCTACGCCATTTAAATACAAAGTTGTATAACTACAATTATGAAAAGGAACCCCTCAAATCTTAAACAGAAAAAAACTGATGATTTATTTTCATTGCAATTTCAAACCCAGTTTATTTCAGCTTTAGGTCTTCAACATAATAAATTAGATTGATAACGTGTAAATTTCTTCTACGCTTTATAAAATAATTTCAGGTATTTTATTCTCAAGAAAAAATACACATATTGAGGAATGAACAGAGAATGAATAACAAGATATATTTTTTGTAACAATTCTACGGGGTGATTTTTCCTTCATAAAAGTGCTTCTAAGTGGCGTTTTTACGAGTTGAACATTTTTTGTAAATCTGAGAAAATACGAAAGAAGGTAAGGAGGTGAGAATTAATAATTTTTTTTGTTGATAAAGCCGACTGTGGTAATTTTCTGCTTTCATAAAGAATATGTGAAAAGAGTGGTATTACCGACACCCTAAAAAGAAGCTTTTACAAAAAGAATATTGATGATTGATGTGTTGCCCGGGTGAAAGAACAGATTTTTTTAGATTTTGAACAGTACCTTTTAAAATCTTTATTCTTCATTAAATTCTTGCTATACTTATTGGAAGATATTTGATTCAAAGTCAAAAAACGACACAGTTTTTCCAGCAAACGACACCCCGGGTTTAGTGAACGAGCCTTTATTGATTTTGAATTTAGAAGTTTTCAGAGAGTTATTCGTAAAAAATTGTATTTAAATTTTGGTCCAACTTGCTCCGAGTGTATTCCTTTTCGTGCATGCAAAGTGTGCGCAAAGTGACTTTTTCCACCCGAAGCCGAAGCGGGCGTAAAGTAGATTTTTATGCCCGCTTCACATGCCCTCAAAGGCAAACTTTAAATGCAGTTTATGGACACAAAGTATCGTGAGTATCATGGGCGAACAATCGACAATCCCCGCTTGCCAACTTTACGCCCTTGATACACAATATACTATTATCTCACACTTGCATGAAAATACCACTTTAGTCTGCCTGTAGAGTAAGAAGAAAGTTGCCGTTTACAACCCACGAGTGAATCGGCTGTGCTAGGAGAATCAGCGCCATCGGACGGGGTACATGGTTAACTAGTGATGCACTGTCGGTTATGCAGATTGATGCGCATGCGCGTCCGCGGACTGCAAACGTCAACTTTCTTCTCACTCTACAGACACAGAAGTGGCATTATCATACATTTGTGAAATAAAATATCATGGGAATCGCGGGAGGTATTGTTTAGGGTGCCCAAAAAATGTGGATTTTTGAATTTTGCAAACACTACACCCCAAGCTTCTTCCTTTTGGTCAAAAAATACTGCCGTAAATTTTCTTGTTTCTAAAAAATTGTTTAAAGATTCTGCTATACTGTTTTAGGTCTGAAAATTAATTTCCTTAGTTTTTGATTCTTAAAAATACAAATTTGATGCTGAAAAATCGTTTTACCCTTATAAAGTATTTGTTATTTATTGAGGAATAAGCCCTAAATTTGATGAGACAAACACTTTTTTAAAATATATTATCGTGCTTAGAATATGAAAATTTGTAATTTCAATACAATTAATGGTCTGAAATGTCCCCTAAACATTTTTTCAAAATAATATGCACAGGATTTTTTCTAAAACATGAAGAAAATATTCTTCATAACGAAAAAAATTAAAAATATTTACACTGGGAGTTAGAAAAAAATCTTGAATTTCGAAATACACATTTTTGTAGTTCAAAGATTTCTATAGTACTTTAAAATGTTTTTTAACGAATTCATGATAAATTCATAAGAATTCAGGATAAATTCATTTAAATTTAAGCTAAAGTCAAATTAATTCAAATTGGATTCAAAAGAATTCAAATGTATTGGGGAAAAGTCCAAAAAAATGGGATTGAATTTAGAAGAGCACAAGAGAATTCAGGAGACTAATGAAATTTGTAGGAAGTTGAGTGAATTGAACCAAATTAAAGAAATCAAAACATTTCCGTTGAATTTAGTAAAATGGGAATGAACAGAATTCAGGTCGAATTCAATCGAATTTAAGTAAATTGAAAAAAATGAATAAGTAAGCCAATGAATTAAATAAAAATTGAGTAAATTTAAAAGAAATTTAAATAAAATGAGAAGAGTTCGAGAATATTCATAAAAATACAAAATTGATTTTTAAAAAATGCAAGTAAATTCAAAACAATTCAAAAGTATTAACAAAATTTATTGAACATATTAAGTTTGGAATGAATTTAGAAAAATTCAAGGAAATTCAAAATAATTTGATGAAATGCCTAAGAATTCAAGGTGAGCTCAAAAGACTTCAAGTTGAATTCAAAAACCTTATATATATATATATATAATTCATTGAATTGAATAAAATTAAGTGAAGATCGGTGATTTTAAGTGTACTCGAAAGCATTCAGGTCAAATGAAAAAAATCAAGAGAATATCAAAGAACTCAAAAGAATTCGATAGAATTTAAAATTTCCAAATCAATTTAAATGAACTGAAAAATAAAATTTTTCAAATAAAATATCCTGTTGATTTCAGTAAAATTTGAGGGCACTTCGTAGAATTCAAGCTGAAATAAGAGAAATTCAAAGGAATTGAAAAGAATTCATGAAAATTCAGAAGAAGCTATAGACTTGAATTTAATAGATTCGATGAAATTCATACGAATACAAGATGAATTTGAAAGAATTGAGGGTGAATTAAAAATAATCCAAGAGAATGCTACAAAGCTTTCAAAAGTTAAGAAATTGAAACAAAAATATTTGAAAATTCAAATTCTTTTTTAACGCCCAACATTCAAATTCGATTTAGTTCAATTAATATTTATTTGATTTTTTTCGGTCGTTCAATTCTTGATTTTTTCAATTTCCAAGAATTTAGTAGTGAAATTATTAAAATCCACGAAAATTTCATTGAATTCGGATAAATGGGATGGAATAGAAATCTCATTATATTCAAAAGAATTCAAGGTGAATCTAAAAGTCTTCACGGTGAATTAAAAAAATTGAAGATCCAAAAAAAAATCCATTGAATTCAGTGAATCTCAAGAGAATCGAAAAAAGGTGAATTTAAAAGAATTCAAGAAAATTCAGAAATAGATATAAACCTGAATTTCACAGATTTCATTAGAATTTAAGTGATTTGAAAGAAGTTATTTTTTCAGGTAAATCATAGCTAAAAATACATTTCAAAGTACTACAGAAATCTTTAAACTATAAAAATATGTATTTTTTGTGCATTTCGAAATTTGCGATTTTTTTTTACCTCTGGTATAAATATTTTTAACTTATTCATCATGGACAATATTCTTCTCATATTGTCTAAAAATCCTAAGCATATTATTCCAGGAAAAAAAATATATTTAGGGGCCATTTCAGACCATAATTTGTAATACAATTCCAAATTTTTGTATTTTAAGGCTGATAATATCCTCAAAAATGTTTCATTTTTTTGTTTCAGCAGATTCAAAACTTATTCCTCAATATTAAAAAAATTCTTTCTAAGGCTGTAAGAATTTTCTAGCCTTAAATTTGTTCTTTTGAAAAATTGGAAATTAAGAAAATTCATTTCCAGACGTAGAACGGCCTAGCGGAACCTCTTAACAATTTTTTGAGAAGAGAAGAAAATTTATAGCAGAATTTTTTCACCGAAATGAAGAAATCTAAGGGGTAGCGTTTGCAAAATTCAAAATTTCAAAATTTTTTTTGGGCACTTTAGTATCGGCCCTTACTAGCTTTCCTCCCTCGTGACACAATGTACGATTACATCGTAGGTGTCGTTACGACAGGGGTGTCGGCAATACCCCTCTTCACCCTGTAACCTTTGGTTAACATTTTTATGATAATAAAAGTAAATCAAACCTAGAACTTCCAGAGAATCGCATTAAAGTGTTATCAATAGATGAAGGGCGGCAGATCATAAGGAGGTAAGGGACATTTTCTCGAAAACCTTCTTTTACATAGAAAATTCTTTGAAAATCTACTACACATGGTGTTGAAAAGGTTTGTTCCGAATCGCTTTTTTATATTTTTAATAAAAAGCTTGTCTTACATAAAGAATAAATCCGATTCAATCCGAACTCGAATGCATTCGGATTGAAAATTCAGTATATAGCAATCCGAGATCGTATTGATTCGGATTGAAAATTTGATTCGGATATGTTCGAATTGATTCGGATTAGAAGTTCAGATTTAATTGGACTGAGTCGGATAAGTTTTCATCCGATTTGCATCGAATGAATTTGAGAACTTTTTGCGGATTGGTTCGGATTGATACGGATCGGTTCGGATACAGATATCGGAATAATTCTGAATGATTCAAAATTCATTCCTGTCCGAAACTTTTGCTCGGGATATATTTAAAGATTCCAAAATTCTTATACCTGTTTTTGTAAGAATTTGAAAATCAGATTTTTTTATCACGATTTAAAGCCAATTTTCAAATGCCATTAAATTCTAACCTCAAAATTGAAACCTCCTTTTCTAGAAAATGAATTACTTTTTATCATCAAACATTTTTTCCCAGTATTTAACAAGTCAAGATCTCGAGACTGGCTTAACAGGTTTTAAAGTAAACATTAAGCAATAATAACAATAATAAAGAAATAAAAATATAATATATAATATATCATATAATATTTTTCAATACATAAATATAATATAATAATGAAAAATAAATAAATATTTCGTCAACTTTGGACTACCCTGCTTAAAGTGCCAGGCAGAGCCCGGATAGAACCCGGGTAGACTCGAGGCTCTATCGGGTCCTATCCGGAGTTAACTACAGGTTTCATACTCGGTTTGTATCCGGGACTAGTACGGGACTTATGTAGGACACTAGGAGATATATATCCGGGTCTATCCAGGACTTATACGGGACTGTAGAAATATCTATCCGGGTTTTATCAGGTCCTAGTCGGGACTTATGCGGGACGCTAAGATATTTCCATTCGGGTCTATTCAGGACTTATACGGGGCACTAAAAATATCTATCCGGGTTTTATTCGGTCCTAGCCGGGATCTATTCGGCACACAATTTCGCTAGCCGGGTCTATCTGGGACTTATACAGGGCACTGAAGATATCTGTCCATGTAATAGGTGCCGGATAGACCCGCATAAACATACACAGTTGGACTTCTTTCTTTTTTCGGTGGTAAACTCCCCGAAAGGTCCCGGATAGACCCAGATAGACGCTTCTTTTGAACATAGAGTAAATGAATTTCTGTTTCCGTGTCCTAAATAAGTCCCGAATAGACCCGGATAAACATACACTGTAGGACTTGTTTCCTTTTTCGACGGTAAGCTCCTAGACAGGTCCCGGATAGACCCAGATAGATGCTTTTCTTGAACTTAGAGTAAATGAATTTCTGTTTCCGTGCCCTAAATAGGTCCCGGATAGACCCAGATAAACTTACGGTAGGACTTGTTTCCATTTTTGACGGTAAACTCCCAGATAGATCACGGATAGAACCAGATAGATACTTCTTTTAAACTTAGAGTAAATGAATTTCTATTTCCGTGTCTCAAATAGGTACCAGATAGACCCGGATGGACATACCATACACGGTAGGACTTGTTTCCTTTTTCGACGGTAAACGTCCAGACAGGTCCCGGATAGACCCGGATAGATGCTCCTTTTGAACTTAGAAGAAATATGGTAAATGTCTGTTTCCGTGTCCCGAATAGGTCTCGGATAAATCCTGATAGATGACCATTTTGACTTAAACAAAATTAATTTCTAGTTCCGCGGCCCGTATAGATCCGGATAAATGGTTAATGTGAAATTTGCTAAAATAAACGATTGGTCTTGCGTCCCTGCTAGAACCTGGATAGATCCGTTTAATTTTCGGATTGGAAAAAATTAGCGGTATAGAGCCCGGATAATCCCGTATACAAAACTTATCCGGTTTCTATCTGGTTCGTATCTGCTCTCTATCGGATCCTACCTGGCATTTTCAGCAGGATATATTTCTCATAACTGGAAGATTATTTGCAATCAAACTTTTTTTGCATCGATTCAGCAATACATCAGCTCGGAAGCATATTTTTGTTTTTATTTTTAATTGCCAATTCGATTTCACAGAATGTTTTTTGCTCTCCTGTAGAATTGACATTTTGTACCTTACCCCCTTATGATCTGTCACCCTTCAAATGTTAGAAACATCAAGGGGTCGTCCATAAGCTACGTTGCCAAATTGAGGGGGG
>JAUMHM010085520.1:0-11555 GCA_032362435.1 Melikaiella ostensackeni | reverse complement strand
AAAAATCGAAGATGGCTCTGATGGCTATACCGCAAACCGATTATAAAAAATGTTTTGAGGATTGGATCAAGCGCTGGTATAAGTGCGTTGCAGTCGATGGGGAGTACTTTGAAGGGGACAATATAGATTATGATGAATAAACTTGTATGTTTGATTTCAAAAATAAAGTCCTAAGACTTTTTGATCAAGTGGTATGTTTCAAATTCACAGAATTTAATATTATTTCAACCAGGAAGCGAACGGTCGTCAATTGTGGTTACACTCTAAATTTAAACTAGTGATATTTCACAAATTACCAGTGAAATTCTAGTAATTCAACCAGAAAAAAGTGACTGAGCCACTAAAGATTCTGAGAAAATTATGAATTCGTATTTAGAAGTTATTGCTTAAAAATGGAGAAATTAGTGATAGAAATGTTTAATGAAAGAACGCGATTGTGTAAAATTTCCAACCTTATTGAAATAATGAGAAGAAAATATTTTCAAACTTATTTCTAAAATTCAGATATCACCCTTCTTCAATTCAGAAAATATGTTCAGAAAGTAAGTTTATTTCTGCACTTGACTACATTTCTGAATTAATGATGTCACATTTTCAAGTATTTTTTTTTACTACAAACACCTGGTATTCCTTGTTGAGTGAAATAATGAACAAATGTATTAGATAAGGGTGGAAGGTTAAAGATTTTTTTTCGCTGATATCGGAATTTCAGAAGTCAAGTTTAGTAATTGTCAATCGTTTAGAATTCTCAAAATTTACTACCTCTTAAGAGTACGTTATAAATAAGGAAATAAAAGTAGAAGTAATACTCCGTTTCGATAAGCAAGTGGAATAATTGAAAAATTGTCAATTTTCCTTTCTCAAAAACAGTGCAAACCCAACTATAGAGGAAAATAAACAAATAAAAAGAACAGGGAAAAATATAAACATTTATTGTTCCGAGCACGAAAACAAACCTAGACCATCCTCATTCATTTTCCAAAACTCTACAGTATAATGAAACTGAAATTATTTAAAAATCAGACATGATCTTCTTGAAATTTATCAGAATACGGGAATTTGAAATAAAAAAAAACTGAGGTTAATTCTAGGAAGTAAACTCCCTGATATTACAGTGAAGGATGCAAATGCTTTTCTTCCGATGCGAAATTAGGTTCCGTAATAACAGTGTAATTCTGTGTCATGATAACTTATGGTTCATTCGTTGAAACATCATAGATTAATTTTGTATAGAATTTCATTGTTTTTACAAAACCAAGCTTCTCATGCACTCAGAGAAATTTTCTCTCAACGATAAAGTCGGTCCTCTAAACGTTGAAGTAGGTTACTTTAACTAAGAATCGTTCTACTCTTGAACGATCTAGTTTAACGCTAAAATGAAGTCGTCTAAACCATGAATTCACGCCTTTTTATCTTTAGAAGACCGTCAATTATTTTACGGTAAAAGTACGTCCCATTTTGTACGTCCCACTTTGCATGAGATTTTGAAGAGTCCCGGGAGCGTCTTCGAGGCTGAATGGCATCACTCGGAACTGGAATTGGCCATCACCGGGCGTTGAGTGGAGTGTGTCGACTGTGATTCCGTTCAAGCGACGGTAGTCGACACAGAAACGGTAATCGACATCTTTCTTCTCGGCGATTACGATTGCTGAGCTGAAGGGCGATGTGGATGGTTCAATAATACCATCCTGAAGCACCCCGTGGACTTGAACGTAGATGTACTCACGTTTTTCGCCCGAGTAACGACAAGGTTCTTCGCTGAAGGAATGGCGAACCCTGAGACGTCGGCTAGTGGTACTAACGCACAGTGTGGGGCAAAATGACGAAAAAATGTTCAAAATACGATTCCGGCTACAATTTTTAAACGATTTTAATTTTTTTTTTAATTAGAGCTAATCAAATTTTCAAGAGATCCCTCAAGGGCGATTAGAAAAAAAATCATTGCTCATTTTATTTATACACAAAGTTAGAAAAAATCGTAAAATTAAAGATATTGTTATTATAATAACACGCAATTATATCAAAATGATTGATATGAGTCTTCAATCAATTAATGAACATGCGTGAAACATAACCTTATATTTGATTAAAGATTAATGAATTGTTATTAACAATTGTATTGTTTTAAACAATGGCAGGTGATTTTTGAGTGGTTTTCGATATTTATCAAGCGATTTTTATTTTTAATCCAATTTAAAGTAACATGAAAACATATGAAGATAAAGTGGACTATATTTC
This sequence comes from Melikaiella ostensackeni, assembly GCA_032362435.1. NCBI lineage: Eukaryota > Metazoa > Arthropoda > Insecta > Hymenoptera > Cynipidae > Melikaiella > Melikaiella ostensackeni. Next base: position 9,317 of record JAUMHM010085520.1, on the reverse strand, counting down.
TCATATTTATAAACAAATTTTATGAACAAATGCGCAGTTTGTGCAATTTTCGATTGTTTTAGTTACTTTTTTTCAAAAAGTGCTTTGTTTGACTTGGCAGTGATGCTGAAATAAACTATGTTGCAATTTCATGACAATTTTGTGATTTTTGTAAATGAATTTCATGAACAAATGCACATTTTGAGCAATACTCAAGAGTTTCAGTTACTTTTTTTGAACGCACTTTTTTAGTCTTCCTAGTGATGCTCTTGTAAACTATATTGTCATTTCATGACAAATGTCATTGTTATACACAAATTTTATGGACAAGAGCGCAGTTTGAACAATTTTTGTGTGTTTGAGGTACTTTTCCTCAAAATGAGCTTTGTTTGACGTGGCAGTGATGTTTTAATAAACTATATTGTCACTTCATAACGATTTTGTGAGTGTTATAAACAAATTATATAAACAAATGCACAATTTGAGCAATTTTCAAGAGTTTCAGTTATTTCTTTTTTAACGTACATTTGCTAGTGACACTTTTCCAAATTATATTGTCATTTCATGACAAATGTGATCGTCATGAACGAATTTTCATAAATAAATGTGCAGTTTGAGCAATTTTTGAGTGTTTGAGGTAGTTTTTTTTAAACGTGCTTTGTTGAGCTCACCAATATTACATTAATACAGTTTGGTGTTATTATAGGATAAATATCGAAAGGATCTTAGTTTTCTTTAAAGAATAGTTCCTGAGTTTCTTCGTCTAGTTTCGGTCCTGATTCTGTTGCGAGATTTCTTTCACTAGCTATGACTGGATCAGATTAGATAAACAATTTGTGAGTCGAGTCTTCGTTAGTGACAACTCAATTGAATTTTCTGGTATGAAATTTTTTAATGCGACGAAGATCTTTATTCCGTGCTTCTTGCGCTTCTTCAGTCAGGTGACCAATAGGTAGAAGGGCTGATTGAATGATATCCCACCAAGCAATACAAGTCAAACTTACCTAGATGGACATCCTTTCCACAATTTAGAACCTGAAGTATAATACTAAAATTCTTTATAAACTGAAAATTGGTGCGTGTGAATCTTGCTGTCAGCTCTGGATCTTAAAAGAATCTGCGCGAAGTGTTTCCATTATTGGATGTGCCACTGCCTTGCTTCGGACGATCAACAATTAACCCCATTTTTTCTCTTAACTTTTCTTGAATAGCCTTTTCTTTCAGCCATCAGCTTTCTTTCTTTATCCTGTACAGTCGTTCAGATTTCTTGAAATCTCCACGACATGCTATATGCAAAAGATACTCCATAAAGCGTATACGTGCGTGGAGCAGAGGAATTCCAAATTCGTAATTTTCTGCCTGCACATGTCTTTCCTGAATATTTTTCAAATCGTTCATTTCTGAAGAATTTGCTTCACATATGAAGCAGGATGCCGTTGACGGTGTTTCAGAAACTGCCTGGCACACTTTTCAATCAAGCATTGTGAAAATCATTTTATGATGTACAAAATATTTCAAATTATTGATTTTAATGGTTGTTGGTAACAGTGCAGCGATTTATTTTTTTATTGAATTGACTTCTACTCTAGTTTGATCGCTCGAAGATTGTTCCAAAGTACCGAAGACTCTAGAGAAAAAGTTTTAGATGATTCGAGCGGAGATTGGACATCTAAGCATAAGGGTACGATAGATACCATAAATATGTTTTAATCGGATATACCGTCTTCATCGAATTTTTGTTCACATTGACTCTAACTAGAGGCTCCATCACTACCCCATTCGGTTATCATCCTTGAATGAACTACATTGCCAGGGGTGATAATAGAGTTAGGCAAAAACATAATTTAAAGAATTTGAAGCAAACGTGATGCTGTATATTACAACAAAGCTTGTAAATCAATCTTATCCCGTTTTCCCGTAACATGCATGGCTGATTCTGGAGGACAGCATTCTTGTCCTGCTGTAGAAAGTTCTTTGTACGGTTTCAATATATCCGCATTCTTTGTCTTCATTCGCAGACGAATACACTCAGATTAATGAATGGAAAGTTTAGCATCTTCTGTTAGAGCTAAACATTCATCAGCAGTAAATGGAATAAGTTCTCCACCGTCCAGTACATATTTACATATTTAGCTCTTCAGAATCAGCGCACAGAGGTTCACTGATTTTTTTTTCTAATGATGTTTTCCCTCAATATTTCAAGTTTGTGAGAAATGCGACTTGAATTTGTGTTTCTGTGCAGGTTTCCCAAATGGATGTGATCTTCATCCTCTTATTTAAAATCGAACAATGTTCAAAATCACTCTTCGAACGTCTTTCATATTTTTGGTGCTCAAAATTGACCACAAAGGGGGAAAGCAACCAGTTTTGGAATTTGCTTTCATACACTTCTTCTTCATAAAAAGAGGCGCTTTTTTTCTTAAAAGCGGGAATGAAGTTGAATGAATTAAAACATAACCTAAAAACTAATTCAAACAGAAAACACAAAAATCGAAGAATTTAATGTGCCACAGACAAAAATGAGAATATTTCTTGAAATACCACGGTTAAAAACCTATTAACACAAGCTGCTGAAATCGGCTACTTGAAGAAAAAACAAACGAAGGTGATAACCAAGAAATAGCAGTTTCAGTCTAAAGGTAGATATCTTTTTCAATAAAAAACTAATGAATGTTATACGTGCGGAATAGCTACTACTAGTCTGAAGTTAGTCGCCAGCCGTCTACTTCGAGCAAAAACAAATGAGTGTAAATAACTGCGCAATTCTCTATGAAATTTGTTTATAGCAATCACATTTGTCATGAAATAACATAGTTTATTGAAACATCACGGTCACGTCAAAAACAGCACGTTTTTACTTTTAAGAAGTACGTCAAACACTCAAAAATTGCTCGAACCGCGCATTTGTTTATGAAATTTTTTTATAACAATGACATTTTTCATAAAATGACAATATAGTTCACAAAAGTATCACTAGAAACACTAGCAAAGTACCTTGAAAAAAAAGTAACTGGAACTTTAAAAAATTGCTCAAGCTGTGCATTTTTTTATAAAATTGGTTTACAACAATCACAAAATTGTCGTGAAATCGCAACAAAGTTCATTGCAACATCACTTCCACGTCAAACAAAGCACTTTAAAAAAAACCTAAAACTCTAAAAACTTACTCAAACTGCGTACTTATTTATGAAATTTGTTTATAACAATTAGAAATATATTCCGTTTTGTCTTAATATGTTTCTATGTTACTTTAAATTGCAATAAGAACGAAAATTGCTTAATAAATATCCAAAACCACTGAAAAATTACCTATTGTTTTTTATAACAATACAATTTGTTAATAACAATTTATTCATTTATAATAAAGTATTAGGTTGTGTTTCACAAATGTCTATTAATTGATTAAGATTAATATCAATTATTTTGAATTAATTGCGTGTTATTATAGTAACAATATCTTAAATTTTACAATTTTTACCGACTTTGTGTATAAATAAAGTAAACTATAATTGTTTTTTTATCGGCCTCGAGGATCTCTTGAAAATTTAATTAGCCAAGACTGGAAGAAATTTACTGAGATGGTTTGACCATATGAAGAGAATGAGCGAGGAACGTTTAACGAAACAAGTGTATTCAGGTTAAATGAGTGGTAGCGAACACAGAGGTAGACCGAAGAAAAAATGGTTGGAATGTGTGAATGACACTCTGAAGCGAAGGGATATTAGAAGTCGTAGAAATAGAAGAGGGTGCATGAAACTATGTCTGGATGTAACGGAAGCAAAAGATGTATATTAGCTTTGCGAAGCTTTTCACTTGGGGTGATATCTGGAGAGACTGATCAGCGACCCGTGTCGGAGCGGTATTGCGGGATGAGTGTGTCGTTTGAATGAACAACACACGACATTTAGATTGCTCTAAAAGCTGTACCTTCTACTATAAATCCCTCACTTACCCATTCCGTATAAAGTTCTTGATCCCAGGTAGTATAGGGAGGCTATCACAGTAAAAAGTAAACCTTAAAATTTAATTCAACTTACTTTCAGGATTGCCTTAAATTCATCAGGTAACTCAACTTATGGTATTAAGGTGAATGTAAAGTCAGTCTTGTCTTGACGGATAATGATTTAAGGTCGAAAACGGACGTAAAAGCTGCATCACTGATCTAACTTTTTCAGAGCAAGCATCTTATAGCAGAAAGTACGTTCCAAAGGAGATAAACTTCATTTGATGCGAGCGGAACTCGCTCAAGTACATAACGCGCATGACGACGTGTGTGCGCGAGTGCGATGCGCGAACAAGAGTTGGCTTTGTTGATCTTCACAGAGGCAAAGGCACAGAGGTAAGTGGAAAAAGATGATCGACTCAATAAAATAACAAAATAAAGTCATTCTTTCGTAATATGCTACCTGGATTTTTTATAGTACAGTTTTTTCTCTCAATTTGTTATAGTTAAACTGTCTTGATCGTAACTCTTTAGCAAATCATAATTGCTACTTTTTTGGTTATATTCACGCAAAAAACTTCAATTTCCAAGTTCCAGTTTCCAACATGCAAGGTATTAATATAAAAATTATGAACTACTCGTAAACCATTTGAATAATTCTTCTTTCTGTTGACTTTAACTTTTTTCATTCAGTCCACTTCAGGCGTAAATTCATCTCGATAGACAGACTATCTGCCATGAGTTCACCTGAATTTCCGCATAAGGCATCTCACTTCGCGAACAAAAGATGGCGGAAGTTTTTCGGCAAAGCGAGTGGACTTCACGATTTGCAACTAATGCTGACTTTACGTCGTCGCGTTCTTCTTTTGATCACACCTTGAATTCCGTTGCCATATCGGTGGACTTGCGGTTTACTTTTTACTGTGATAGGAAAGAAAGAGTAACGCTTACTCCGAATAGGGTCTAACTTAATTGTATGATAATCATAATAATAATAACGTTCCACTCAAGATTAATTGTTACTGCTGATTTTTTTTTTTCAATGCGAAAATCGCAAAATCAGCGCTCCACACTAATCAATTGTTATATTACTTCGTTACTATTCACAAATTGTTTCTTTAAATTGGAAAATTTGTAAAACCAGCGTTCCACGCAAAATGAATTGTATAAAATCAGCGTTTTGCCCAAAATCAGTTTTTATAAAACTTTGTTCTTTAATTTCAGAAAATTGTATGTTCCGAATTTCGATATCGTCATATACAAATTCTGGGAGTACGTGCTGATTTCCCGGCCCCAACTCTTAGAAGACTTTCCAGAAGGGCACACGCGCGTTTTCCTCGACGTTTTTCCTCCCATTCCGTGCGAGATCTGAATACGAGGGTCACGTGTGTCTCTATCCAAGTAAATTAATATAATGTAAACTCAGCTCTGACTTTGCGAATAAACGCAGTTTTGTCGATTATGTTTTATTTGAAATCTCTGAATCCCTCATAAAAGTCCACGGACCATGCAGGAACATCTTGCCTACAAATCTAGGTGGCTTTCACCAAGTACCGGCATGGCAGTAGCACGCCTTATTACCAAGGTAGCTCGTGAGAGGAGGGCAACATATAAGAGCATTAACATATCTTGGACGTTCAGTCAGTTTTTACTCCGTTTATCTGTATGACGATCAATGTTGCTGAATATGAAGAATAAATACAATAAAAAAAAACTTTGCGAAATTATTTATTTCCAAATTCACAAGCCTATTTCCTTCATAAATTAGTAAATTTACCGACTTTGCAAAATTATTCATTTTTAAATTCACAAGTCTCTGTCCTTCGTGGATAAATAAATAAATTCTTTAAGTTTTTGAATTACTTATTCATAGATTCACAAGCCTACTTCCTTCATAAATAAATTAATTTGCCAGCCTCGTGAAATTATACATTCATAAATTTATGAAGAAAAGTGACTTGTGAAGTTAGCAATGAATAATTTTCTAAACTTAGTAAATTTACGCATTTATGAATGATTCGTGAATTTAGTAAATAATTTTCATAAATAGTATTTTATTTTTGTACTACTTCAAGAAGTAATTTCAGGATGCATGTTTATAACGACAATTGTAAGTTTTCACTCATATATTCCGAAAATTAGTTTTGAGGAAAGCGATAAATTATCGACCGCGATTCCTCAGTAATCTGCCGTTTTATCATTTTAGTGGAAAGGTGTCCGCTACCGCCTTGTGAACGCGCTGCTGGATCGGCTTCTTCTGCTTCTTAATCTGTCATATTCCGTCTCGTTGTGCTCAAAGAATTTAAAAGTATTATTCACTTTTTTTTGGCATTATATTGCGAAATTCGCTTCATAATTTTAAAGTTTAGTTTGTGGAAGGATGCTATACAGACTGTGTTTTTTATTTAGTGTCGGTGTTGTGCCTGTGAAATATGGCTCTAAAATGATATCCCTCGATTTTGAAATATCGACCGTTATGATTATATTTACGTGACTTATCCATAGAAATAAGGTAACACACGCTTAGAAACTATTGAAAGTTGAAATCTAAGTAATGATAAAGGGATGGAACAAACCTGAACTATTGTGCGCATTTGTTTTTCTAAGTTTTTTTTATTGTTTTTAATGTGCGGGGGGGGGGGAGAGAAGGCACCCTCATGACGCTCAGGCTATAAAGGCCATTGTGCCACCCCCGCGTTTATTCTCAAATCAGTGCACTGAATCCGGGCACCTTCACCGAGTTAGATCTCGGTGCATTTGTTTTTTACAACTTTCTGAAAAGATACTTTTCGGGTGCCAGGCATACTCCATAGCACAGTAAAAGACGCGGATCTCTTTGCAGAACAAAGTGAGCCTCAGCCACTATGCTATCCAGAAGCCTCCCCAACCAGACTAGCGTAGTCGGAGCGATCCTTTTTGTGGTTATAAGTTAGATGCCCACATTCAGCGCTTTGTCGTGGTGTATAATGCAAGTGTGTGTGTGTGTGTTCGTTACTCGGAATAGACCAGCGACCACCGAGCAGTTGTCCCCTCGGCATGGAGGCTATTACCTGGGAAATCACCAGCCTCTTTTGAGGGGACCTACAATTCAAGGTGGGTTTCGAACCACCAAAGCTCCGGTAGAAATACACAGGAAAATCTCGATTGGTACCGGCACAGGGGTCGAACCCCAGTCCTTCTACTCGGAAGCCTGACGCGCTATCGCTTGAGTTACAGAAACTCTTTATTCAAAGGTGTAGTATTTCCAAAAAATAAATTTTCCTGTGTACAAAATTTGAAAACGTTTGTGATAACAACGATTGTCCTTGAAATCGAATTTTAATTGTTCGATATGTTCATAAATACCGGCCCATGGTTCTTATTCAACCTCCTGTGACTGTGCTCCTGAATAAAAACACTTATGTACTTATTTATAGCAAATATAATATTTTCATAACGTGTCCATAGTCTTGGTTACAAATTCAAATAGATATAATGATAAGCCTGGAGGTCAGCTTTTTTCAACAATGAATCCGTGAAAAAATTAATTGATCCTGCTGAGGGGAAAGCAAAGAAAAATCAAAACCAAAAATCACTGCTAAGCGTAACGAATGAGATCCGATAGATTGTTTTCATCCACATAATTCAATACTTTTAAAGCCTTAATGTATTCGTATTTATTGAAGAGAAGTTCTTAGGGCTAATTAGCCCTTTAAGGACCAGGCGGGACATATTACAGATAAATTATTGTTACAGCGATCAATTAACCGATTTTTAATTAGAAAAAAGGAAAGGTGATCCAAAATCTCGAAAAATAAGAGATTATAATACATATATATAGATGCGGAGTATTGAGAGCGAGATAATGTAAAAAAATTAAATATATATATACACGTACACATATATGCATAAATACAAGTAATAAATTCTTACACATGCTGAAACGCCTACGCATCGTATGTGTTACCAATGAGTGATTTCATGGGTCGGATTTAAAGTGTTCAGTAAGTAACAAAAAAAATCTTCTGAAGTGGTATTGTGAATGTGCATTTCTAATTATTCTAGGCAGTTTGTTCCAAAGGTGAGCACCATGAATCATGAACGACCTTTGCATTTTACATTTGCGGTGAGGTTGGATTTTAAATACAGTTTTCCTTTCACGGAGTTTGGAATGTGTTGGTAGATCTTTGTCAATAAAATGAAAGAGGTTTAAAAGGTATTGCGTAGCTTCTGTGCTGAATAAGCTATACAGAAGGTTAACCATGAAAAATTATCTTCTCTTAGCAACATTGAGTAGTCCTGCTCTCTCTCTATACTGGATAATATGTTCACTTTTAGGAATATTATAAATGAAGCGAATGCAAGCATTAAGCGTGCGCACAAGCTTAGCATTAAGCTCATCAGTGATATCATCATATACCAAGCAGCCGTAATCAAAGAAAGGTAGGATAAGGCTTTTAACTAGGAGGATGCGAGTGGGGGTAGGAAGAGAATCTTTATTTCTGTTAAGCTGTTGGAGAACTCTAAAGGTTTTTCTTGAAATATCCGAAACTTGTTCATTCCAAGAAAGAGTGCGATTAAGAAAATAGTCCAGATCATTCACTGATTCCACAAAAGGGATGATACGTCCGTTAATTAGAAGAGGAGGTAGGTTTGCAATTGTTTCAGGTGATGGAGAGGAAGAACGCCCTATAATAATTGCTTTTGTTTTAGCTGGGCTAAGAGTGAGACCAGAAGTCAAAGCCCATTGAATCCCCAAATTGATATCCTCCTGTAAATTTTGAAGTAGGTTCTTCAGCGTAGTAATAGAGCCGAACAGATACAGCTTAAAATCGTCAGCATTTTTGTGGTACTTGCAGTGTCGAAGCTCGCTACCAAGATCAGAGGTATAAATATTGAATAGAGTGAGGGCAAGAGTGAATCCTTAAGGGACACCACTCTTGAACTCACCACAAGCAGACCGCTCACCATTGCTATTCTGTACTCTTTCAGAACTACTGCTGAGATAAGATTCAAACCATTTAATTACCATATTAGAGATGTTGAGCGAATTGAGCTTAGATAGAAGTAAATTATGGTCAACAGTGTCAAACGCCATGGAAAAATCAAAAAGGACAACAACCGTTACCTCCCTTCCGTCAATTGCCAGTTTATTGTCAGAAGTTACTTTGAGTGATGCCGTAAGAGTGCTATACCTGGCCCGAAACCCGGATTGCATTGGGTCAATTAAATTGCTGGTGCCTAGGTGCGACGTAAGTTGCTAATGAACAATGAGCTCGAGGGGTTTAGACAGGGCACACAGGATGGAAATAGGTCGGAAATCTTTGGGAGAGGTGGGGTTAGATATTTTAGGTATAGGGCGAATAATCGCCTCTTTCCAGGCATCAGGGAATATCCCCACCTGAAGGGAGGCATT
>JAUMHM010085519.1:0-11557 GCA_032362435.1 Melikaiella ostensackeni | reverse complement strand
TCTGCATTTCCATGCAGTGCATTTTAAAATGAACTAACTCATCTTCAAACGATGTTTCCAAGTCTTCGTGATAAAATACACAACTGTTTTGCTTGTTCACGAAGGCCTTCAGAACTAAAAGTATTCAGTTCAATGAGTGCAGAAAATTTTTTACAATTTTTTTGTATCCTGAGCTTCTTTCATCTAAATTGCAAAGTAACTTGTTGATAATTACATTAAACGAATTAACTCTCAAGTCTTCTCTGCCCTACAATGTTACTTCTCCTTTTTTATTTTCATCAAACTGAGTTTCCCTGATTTTTTTCTACTTTGAAAAGTCTTATATTCTTTAACGACTGATACCGCATTTTTCTGTTACGGAGTTTGGTTCTGTTCTTATCTCTTTCTCGCTCGACACTTTTTTATCGCTACATTCACCAGTTGGTAAATTGTCTTCCTGATGTTGATATTTTTCTATAGAATAGGAAAGACACTGTTTAGATGAAAATAAATTCACTGGGAACTTTCCGGGAGCTCCCAGGGAGACTTACGGAAGCCCGGCGACGATGGGGGTGGGAAAAATGTTGTCAATTTTCGAATTTTAGCTAACTTAACATTCCCTACAGTCTCTTTAGATTTGAACAAATTCCAGGCACTTTTCTTTGTTCATAACGGTTTCATTCACGCCCACATTTTTCACTTGTACGACAAAGTTGTATCGAAAGGTTATGTTCCTTTCACATGAATTAAGTTAAAGGCGCTTTTTCATACCGGGTGAGTTGTTGTTCGAACTGGGAAATTCTAGTGACAAACGCTGAAATGGAAGTTCTACAAGTTGGTACGGTTGGCAGTCACAGGTTTCCAGCGATAAATAAGGTCACGTGATGAAATAAGCCAATCAAAAATTAGCGACGAGCGAAAAATCACTAGAAATCAGCGACTAGAGTCGCCATGAAAACGGTCCTTTACACGTTGTTGCACAAAGTAGCAGACGACGTGTTGAACACACTGTTGCCCACACTTTGAACATTCTTGCGCCTTTATTTGAATGCTTTTAGACTGACGATTCATGGAATGAATGAACGAACTATTATTTTCCATATCCTTTATTATTGATATAAATAAATTCCATATTATCTTCCTTTATTTAAGATATAAATAATTATCCAAAATAATTTTTTCCCCAAAGATTTGATTCCCAAATTATAATTTATTCTGTCGTTGAGTTCTAAAAATTTTCCGCCCCCTAAATGGCGCCCCCAAAAATTTGCCGCCCAAGGCTACAGCCTATTCAGCCTAGTGGTAAGTCCGGCCCTGCTTGGTTGGGATACTTAGTCGTGTAGGAAAACTGTGTGGATCTCTCTCCACCTTTGGAAAAGAAGCTCGCTTCAGTTCCTAGGTTGAAGAATTTTCCACACTGCGAGGATTCAAAGTGCGAGGATTCCGAGTGTTAGGATTACAGAAGAGATTCTGCTCCTAACACTTGAAGCTCGTGATTCTAGCGGTTGTGCCCAGAGATGAAGACAGTGGCTTCACCCTTGACACGGCTGCTCGTCCTCCAAGCTACACGGCTGATCACTCAACCGTCGACTCTCTCAAAGAGTTCGCGCTCTTCCTCTTTATACCGTTCTTCGCAAGCTCTCTTCTCTAGTCCCACCGAGCGTGGGGGTGGGAAGTTGCAAGTGGGTGGGAAGTTGCAAGTGTGCGCCCTGTTGTTGCTTCTGCAGGCTGCTGCTCTCGCGAGCTGACTACTCTTACAGTTTACTGGTTGTTAAATATGAGGGGACTTGCGTAATTTGCATGTCACTATCTATCTATCTATCTATATATATATATATATCATTCAAACGTGGTTAATCATTGTTTGAGCGGGGGAGGGGTAACAATTGTAATGATAATCCTATTGTCAAAAAAGATAAAAACTAAATTAAATTATTAAAATTATAATAAAACGAAAAGAAATTTGAAGAAAACAAAGAAAAGATAAAAGCAGACAAAAAAATAATTAAAAAAATAAAAGAAGAAGAAATTAAAAAATAAAAAGAACAAAGGATGAATAATTGAAGACAAACAATGAAAAAAGAAAAACAAGAAAAAAGATAAAATGCAAAAATGTCATGAATAGTGCATACAATGAATTTTTCTAGAGTTCAGAAATGAACGTTGAACTTTTGGTAGTGCCTATACGTCCAGACACAACCATGTCCCGTTTCTTTGGCCATGTTTGTACGCTCAAACTTGACCGTTTTATAAAAGTACATAAACGTACGGACTGTCTAGACGTTTAGACTCGGCCTAAATTTTATAATATATAACGCTAAGTATATAGTATCTGAAGAGTTACGTAACAACAATATAGCCTGTCTATTATTTTTTTTACATTTGATTACAATTAAAATCGCACAATTCGAAGAATAGGACGGAGTACATTATCATCTTAATATTTTTATGAAAAAATGCAAATTTTTGATAAGAAAAATCGATTTGAGGAATCATACAACTTTCATATGGAAGTTCTCATGGTAGATTAATAGTATAAGTTTCAGATTCTGTGTCATTATTAAAAAAAAATATATGTTACAAAAAACTAAGCAAAGCAGAAGAGTAAAAACGATGAAAAAATCAAAAAGAAAAATGAGTAAAAAATGAAAAAAAGAGAACTATATAAAATCAAATGAAGAAGAAAAATAAAACAGAGAACTAAAAAAACAAAAAAAGAAAGAAAAGAGAAGAGGAAACAAAAAAAATTAAACAAGAAAAAAGAAGAGAAAAAAATAAACCTTCGTCACGTATAGATCGATCAGTTACGTGTTAAGCAATTAGACTTTCGGGTCTTTGTAAGTATAGTTATTTAGTTACGTTACTGTGATAAAGTGATTTGAGGAACTTAAATAATTAAGAAATAAACGTGATTATTAATACTGTTTAAAATGGAACTTCGAGAAGAGGAATATTTAATTGGAAATTTGATCCATAAAATTGCCAGTAGAAAGCTGCCATCAAAAAAACAATTCTTGAGTGTCTTGCTTTTCAATATTCGTAAAATGAAAAAAAAATTATTATATATATTATATTTATAGATTTACAGTATAAGTTTCAGATTCTGTGTTATTATTTTTCCTTGAAAAATATATGTTACAAAAAACTGAGCAAAGCAGAAGACTAAAAAACGATGAAAAAATCAAAAAGAGGAATAAGTTAAAAATGAAAAAGAGAGAACCATATAAAATCGAATGAAGAAAAGCAATAAAACAGAGAACCAAAAAAAAGGAATAAGAAAACAAAAAAAGGAAGGAAAAGAGAAAACAAAAAAAATCAAACAAAAAAAAAGAAAAAAGATGAAACAAAAATCAATAAAAAATATTGATACAAAAAAAAAGGAATACGTACTTAAGAATAACGGTATTTCTGAAGTACAAATTGAAGTTTTCAAATCCCGAATCATACTACATATCAGATTCATCTGAAAATATCTGCAAGACCTTTTTTGCAGCTTTGTAACGATTAAAGGTCGAAGTGGACGCGCTTCGACTTTGGTAATCTTTACAATCCAGATTAGAGAGGCTCTCAAAATAAATATTAGAAGTCACCGAAAAGCCATTCTGTCCTATATTTATTACCAACCAGCATATTTACCCAGTAAAAAAAACTAATTAGGGCGAATTATTATTTTTGAATTCGCCTGAATCTTGCTTTCTGATTCGTTAAAACAAATTGAGCTAGCGCGAATTGAATGCATGTCAATTTGTCTTGATTCGTGGTCAAGGTCACTTCGAAAAAATTTAATGAAAAGTGCATGTCTGGGGACTCAAGCCAGCGATCCCAAGTGTATGGGTCTAGAGGGCGACCACTGAGCTACGGGACTTTTTGATATATATTTACAACGAATCCCTTATGGCGAGCGGGTTGGTTATACCTTACAAATTCGATTGAATAAGCCAGTCTTTAACTGTATTCGCGCTGAATAATTTAGGCGAATTGAGGTTTGTCTTCAAACCGGCGAATTAAACTGAATTGGCCTGCACTGAATTAATTTGTGCTGATGAAAACACACGAATTGGTTCCCCTAAAAAATATTCGCTGAATTCGGGCGCATAGTATATTTGAAGATTATATTACTTTTCGCGAATTTACACGAATTCCCAGCCTTCTCCAATTCGTGATTGTCGCAAAGCGAGATTCACGTGGTCTTCAAACGTATTCTTCTCAATTTGCCTCAATTAGTTTCTTTTTACTGGACAATCGTAAACCAGAGTAGTCTACTAAGCTCTAGATTTGGGTTTATGTTGTTCTGACGATACAATCCGAAGAATCGTACGGTAGAGCGAAGAAATTCTTTTAAATTTTCATGTAACACTTTGGAGTTTATCTCGTAATTGAATCTTGCATTGTAATATCGGTTCACGTTGCGATCTATTTCAATACGTACTATAGATGTACGCTAAAAAAGGGCTCATCTTTGTAAACGTTCTGTAGAGGAAAAAGCACTAATATTGTATACGTTTATGTTGAAAATATGTAAAACACCTCTTATTCTCATATGTATTGTTACTGTATCGATTTGAAAGTCAATAAAAGTAAATAAATAGATGAACGAAATAAATTCTTCACTGTATAATTATGTTAAGAATCCTGTTAGATACTATGTCGTTAAGCTACATCGAAAACGTGTCAGGGGCACATTTTAGGTACCTTCAGAACGATTCCTAGAAAACTAGTAGTCTGCCACATAAGCGTCAATATCGAAGTGTCTCCAGTAATAAAAATAGATGGCTCGGATTTATATCTAGGCAACGGTAAGACCCTAGTCGATACAGGCGCTGACGTGAATCTGATAAAAATCTTTGCTCTCAATCGTAATGCTCGTACTCTTCTACCACAACGGATTGATAACTTATTCTCGACCAATAGACCTCTTCCGCTTCATCGACGTAGAATCGATAAGAGCGAGCAAGGAGCAAACTCCGGAAATCAAACCCATCCCGAGAATCCTCATTATTAAACTTCGAGCATCTGAACAGATGTCCATCCCCTTACGAGGAACTTCACCAACCGAGGGCTATCTGCCACGAATAGAGACTGGTGAAGGGCTGTAGGTTGGAAAATCGCTCGTCACTAATGAAAAGAGATTCTGCCAAGTATAAGCTCTTAACACAAGGGAAGAGGAAGTGGAATTCGATGCCCTACCTCAGGCATTGTTTCTGTTTGATTGCATAAGCAACTCCAATCGAAAGTAATGCCAGCACCAACAAAGTTTCACTAAACCACTTGAATCCCGGAGTGTACTCACTCGTCCAAAGGTGTATTGAAGACGGAAATAATAGATTTCTAGCAACCGGGGACAAATTGACTGCTACCACGCTAGTCACGCACCAAATACCAACCACAGACGACATCCCCGTTTTCATTAAACCCTATAGAGAAGCCCAGTAGCAGGAGGCTATCATCAAAGAAAACATAGATAAAATGTACAAGGACGACTTTATTACGGACTCAACATCCCCGTACAATGCATCCTGTTTAGCCGTACCAAAGAAAATCGATGCCTCGAATAAACAGAAATGGCGGTTAGTAACCGATTTTCGTGCTCTTAACGAGAAAACTATTGGCGATGCCTACTTTCTTCCTGATATTACCGATATTTAAGACAGGCTAGGGAAGGCCCAGTACTTCTTACTGCTCGATTTGGCATCTGCATTCCGTCAAATCAGAACCGACACAAGGAACCAGCATAAAACAGCTTTTTCAACACGTCAAGGTCACTGCCAATACACAATAGTGTCAATGAGCATTAAAAACGCACCCGCTACCTTTTAGTGACTCGTAGACTAAGTATTTTTCGGGATGCAGGGCAGTGAACTCTTTGTGTGTCTAGATGATATCGCGGTTTTCTCAAGAACGTCCTTTAACACGATGAAATAATAAACAGACTGTTCTCGCGCTTGCGAAGTGTCAACTTGCTTTTGAAACCCGAAAAATGCGAGTTTCTGAAAAATGAAATGGCATACCTGGGTCATTTTATAGGTAACAAGTGAATTGTTTCAAATCCCAAAAATATAAAAGCAATTTGCCATTTCCCCATTCTATATAATGTGTGAACAGTTCGAGAATTCCTGGGCCTTGCAGGGTATTACCGACGGCTTTGATCAATCTTCTGGAAAAAATCAGGAACTTTACTGGGGCGAGGCACAGAGAAAAAAAGTATCCGGAAATTGATACAAAAATTATGCAGCATCCCCTCCTTACGGTACACCCACTTTTGGAAGACCTTTCGACTTACAACAGACGCCTTCGATGTTGCGACTGAGGCTGCTTTTACACAAAATAAATGGAGTAAATTCACCAATTTTGTATTTTTCTAAGGTTTTCCATGTTAGTGAAAAAAATTGTGACAAAACCGAAAAGGAATGACCTCGATCATTTCCGTCCTCACCTTTGTAGTCGAAAATTCGTTCTTTTATGTGATCGCGAACCCATACGACGGATCCAGTCTGCAAAATCACCAGCTCGGAGAATAGCAAAATGGTTGTGAAGGACGAGGAGCTACAACTATGATTTCGAGTGCAAACCCGGCAAAATAAATCGGTGGTTGCTTGCTATTTCCGCGAACTGCGCCACCGAATCTCAGCTTGACGGTTCTAGCAGTGACGAATCGGTGGGAAGCGAAGAGAACTTTCCAACAGCTCCCCCCCATGTTAGATATCTAGGAATTAAAATCCTTCCCGCTGCACACCCACGAAAGGATAGCTAAGCAAGTAGCCAAAGAGGGATTAAAACAGAGCCTTCCGTCAAGCAGGCTACGGATTTCCTCAGCCTCAACTGCCCCCCGAATTAAAGGAACGTTAAAGGGGCGTAAGGAAGCCAAATCCCTTACGGATAGGGCTTCAAACACATCACTCGCATCTACGGAAAATAAGCCCAATGCTAGTGGAAGAGTACCCCCGATCTCAGCACCCGTGTCTTCAACCTTCAAGAGTGTTCTAACTAACGAGGATTCCAGATTTGTGGAAAACGAGGATCTGGATATGATGATTTCGACCCACCTATCCGACGACAACGACTCAGCGTACTGACAAGCTTCGAAATCCCTCTGGCTGTAAATAAGTATAAAGTTTCACTCAAGGAAAACCAACTTGAAAACTCACCCAAATCCCCCATGAACATGAAAGGAGATGATTTCTGCGGAATCAGCGATCAAGCCATCTCACTCGATCCAGAAAATATCCTGGTGTACGTAAGCTTTCCCGCCGACACTAGCGAAACGGAGACAGAGGAAGAGGAGCCGATCCGCGACCCCAGGACTTTCCCTAAGGAACTACAAATGTCCTTTACGAAATGTGACCAGTCCCTACCTGAACACCAGTTCATTCTAGAAGAACAGTCACTGTACTGGGATATTAATTATTTAGATTTAGCTGTTGAAATCAATAGTCACTCAACGTCGGACGAGTCGGTGGACGGTACTCCCGTTTCCGAACTCCACACGGAACCCACGCTAGACCGCGTGATTAAGGAAATCCAAAAATTATCTGTGCTTATGGAGCAACGCGAAAAGGGAAGCCCGACTAATAAACCTCTAGCGGAAACTGCAAAGGAATTAGTGCCAATACTCGACGCAGACACCAAGAATCAAGTAAACGGTAGTCCAGTGAGAGAAAAATCACCGAAGTATAATGAAGAAAAGTCCCTACTCCTACCACTGCCCTGGCGCGAAGTTATGTTTGCTACCCCCATACCCAATTATGGCCTTGCTGCTCGATCAACCCCCTAATACGCAACCGTTACTGAAAGGCCACCTTTTATCATAAGGGAGGCAAATAATAACGAATATGATAAAAGCCCTATGCATAATGAAGAGACGAACCCCCTAGGTGACTATGAACTGCCTCACCGATCGTGAACTCATCTCCCTCACTCCCGTTGTCTACGCAACCAGTTTCTCCCTACTTAAATTTGAAAATGCACTATATTCAAAATCCCAAAGAACAAATTAAGGATAGTCCGAAAAGACGAGATGTTCCAAACGTATCTGAACGCTCTATCGTAATCGGAAGCTTCTGGAAGTTCTTAAACTACAGTAGGACAACTGCGCAATTTCTTATCAGCTGATTGCGGACCGGTGACCTGTATTACCAAGCTATTAATAGCAACCGAACGTATTGATCTGAATGATATGCGGGAAAGGAATCCCTAAAGGGAAAAAATTCTGGCAACCACCAAGAATAAATACAAAACACACTCCGGAATAATGAAAGATAAATATTTCGATCACCTGACAATGACAAAACTAGAAGAGGCCTTGAAAAACCTTTTAGTGGTACTGAAAATGGACAAGGTTGAATATCTCCGAATCCCGCGTTATGCAGACTTTTACGACGAACTACCAACCAACTCTCAAACGGATTCCCGCACAAAAACATTTCAAAATATGGGTATCAGATAGATTGTCTGCTATGGGAAAATTTGCATCCCTCAGGAAAAGGACAGGCCCGATATGATCGCGGAAGCTCATAACAGCTTGTTGAGTGGGCATAAGGGGGTCACAAAAACGTAACCAAACAGCAAAGAAAGATTTACATGACCTAAACTCAGAGCTGAAATTATAGATTTTATTCGAAAATATTCCATTTGCGCGGAACAAAATATCACGAGAATCCTTAACCGCGAACCTATGCTTATAACGGACACACCCCTAGAACCCTGTGATAAGGTCTCCTTGGGCACCGTTGGGAGTTAACCAACTATACCCGATGGAAATCGGCACATCCTGATGATGCAAGACCAGCTAAGCAAGTACTGCATAGATGTCGCGGTTCCTAATATAAGGTCTACCAACATAACGCACGCATTAGCCATGTACCCGTTCGCCGTTTATGGCGCACCCAGGTGCATCCTAATCGATCGAGGAGTTTCGTTTACTAGCAGACTCCTGCGGAAATTATCAAAGCTCTTTAACGTAAGCCAGGTAACAACTTCGGGATATAGGCCACGAATCAATGACGCTCTCGAAAGAAGCCATGCGGTATTCATGGAATATGTCATGATATACGCAGCCAAGAACACCGACTGGGATAAACTCCTCCCCTATGCCACCTTCTCGTACCATACCTCGGTTCATTAGGCAACCAACTTTACGTCCTATGAACTAGTTTGCACCCAAGTGGCAAGAACATCCTCCTCTTTCCCGGACGAAAGGAAAGTGGAGACATACGCCTGGTACCTTAGACAGCTTACTACACGCCTACAAGAGATTCGGAACTTTGCCGCCAAAAATTTGATTAAAGCAAAGATGACAAAGATGAAATCTAAAATTCAATATGACAAGAAGGAAAAACCTTTAAATGCTAGGATAGATAATTTCGTGCGGGTGAAAGAGAAATCAGGGAAGAAAAATTCGACGAATGTTTCGGCGACCGTCTTTATAAGGTAGTTGGATTTTCGGAAGGTCACAACGTCAGATTAGAAGCTAAGGATGGGACGCGATTCTCAAAACACGCTGATTAGGTCAAGCTAGCGCATTCCTGACTAACTGAATCCATTCTGGTCACCGAGGAAGGATTCCTAATCGACGATTTTGGTCAAACAAGCCATGAGGGTAGGTATTGACAAATTAAAAATCCATTCGTATTCTCAATTTCTCATCAATGGCTACACGCAGTGGCTTCCAAAGTGGAAATCAAGTATTTAGTTGGCATGTAATAAACACTTAGTTGTGAATAAATACGAATTCGAAAGGATGAATAATGACCTCCAGTCAGGGCCGGCTCAAGAGAATTTGCCGCTCTAGGCAAAATGAATTTTGCCGCCCCCTGAATATGATATTTAATTTGTTCGTTAATTAATATAAATAGTAAAAGTACTCATATTCATATTTTTAATGATACTTAATATACGTTCGGAAAAGTTCGTAACGCAACGTATAAAAGGCGCATGTGGAGAAGGGGAGGACAGAGGTGAAGGGGGACTCCGTGTCCCCGAGACCAAGTGTATATGTGTAGGTTGTAGCCTTTAAGCAACGACAGATTTAGCCGGAGTGTCATACCCCTGGTTTTACTATTGGTTTTTATGATTGATAATTCTTGTTATGAATTATCAATCATATACACAAAAATGCAGGTCTATACATGTATACATTTTTTTTCATATCCCGCTGAAAATAAAATTCTATTTTGATTTTTCCGCCCTAGGCGGTTGCCTAGTTCGCCTATATGGTAGAACCGGCCCTGCCCGTCACTAAATTTTCATCGTATGATTCTCCAAAGTTCCCAATCAGCACGAATCCCTACTAGTCCACATCCTGTCATAAATTATAAAAAGCAAATAATATCCACCAAAATTATTCAGTCTAACGAGTTCTTCGGTACCTTCCGGATCTCTGTCACGTTTTGGTAAGGATTAGGTACCCGTCTGCGGTTTGAAACGGCAAGAAGTTTTATTCTCGGGCGGACGTAAAATCAGAAATCCCCTTTGAACGGAAAAACACGTAAAAGGGTAAATCCGTAACCCGCTTACCCTGGGCCGTGCGGGTTTAACTGCCTTAACACCCGACAGTATTTCGGCGCATCAAAACTCGTGTTTTGATGACGGACGAAAACAATTTTAAATCTCTCGTCAACGAGTGCCCAATCTGATATTTTTCTAAAATTAGAAAACAAGCTTCGTGCAATCGGTTAGTCAGGTGGTTTAACGGTAATACCGTAGAAAATATATTCTTCCGAATCTCAAAACGGAGAGAATATCCTTTCTTAAAAATACTAGTTTATAATTATGGAAAAGAAAAAGTGATAGAGAGTGAGTTAGGTGTAAAATAGACTTTCCCTCTCTCGGGTAAGCTCCAATCACTCGTTCCTTTCTTTATTTATAAAGTGAGCATAAAGATTATACGGTGTGTGTGTATTTAAAACTCGCCCGCTCCCGTAGAGACTCACGCATGGCCTCTTTTTCCTTGCCACCCTAGCTCCGTCGGGAACGGTAGGCTAAGCTTACAACATTGAGGTCAGAGGAAATTTGTATCGTACCATATACATATATTGAAATTTGTACTCATAATCGAAGGAATCTTGAGTTGATTGGGGGGTGGGGAGGAAATCTTGTGTATCTTTGATAAAAAATAAAAGATTGATCTAGCTAATCAAATAAATGTTTCTTTAATTTGGTACATTGGGCCTAGTTTGAGTTACTCTATAATTCAAAGACCTTTTCCCTATAATTTTTACAAAGAAACAAGTAGTGCACTTCAGTGGGAGAGCAAGGATTCTAACGAAATAGGGAAGAAAGAAATACACAATAAATAATTTAAGATTAACTGTCACAAGTTAATCCACGGTCTGTAGCCTTCACGTGCCATATGATAAACCACACTATTTTCTTGTAAACATGATTTAATTAATAGTATTGAACATCATTTTTACAAACACAATTTTCGGTACGTAACACACACACACACACACACACACACACACACACACACACACACATATATATATATATATATATACATGTGGCCGCCCATCTCACGGTTGTGAGGCGTGGCCATGGGTGTGATTTACCGCAGTTCTACTGGGAGCCGGTGTCATTT